>MU001816.1:0-102828 GCA_010093585.1 Melanomma pulvis-pyrius CBS 109.77
AATATCACACAGCAGCCTCCCTTCGACGAGATTAGCACACCTGGCCAACGACCTGTCGAGCTCCAGCAACACCCTCCAACAAATTCAGGCGGCACACAAAAGATCACACAGCAACCCGCCTCCAACCAGATCAAGACCGGGAACGGAGTCCGCGTCCAACAGACATCTCGTGGACGTCACTTAGTCTACACGGGACGACCTACCATGAACGACCCAGTGAGACTGTATGTCTTCATCTCCGGGGAAATCGACAGTTTTCATATCTGTAATTCGTACTATCTGACTTCTGATTTCCGCATAATACCTACTGGGCACGTGTTTTCGCCCCTATTCAAGGTACAGGAACTTGGCTGGGTCTCGGATCCAAATGCGTTCGAACTCATCTGTGTGAATCAGCCCGTCCAACCGGTTCCCCAGCATCAGCCGGATCAGGAAGCAACGTTCAATGGGTGGGTATCGGCACTGCTCCTCGAACTAGATCAGAATCATCCACAGTTGTGGACCCGCAATCATGGCAATGTGTTGTAGGTTCTAGGTTTAGAGAGTAGGCATGAAGTGGATGGGAAGAGGACGGCAAAGTAGTGTATCATAATTTTCTAGACACAGTCAATCAAATTCTAGAAACGATAGTGTATATGAGTGATTTGATTGTGACTTGCCGACAGCATCGTTCAATGATACTTAAACAGAACGTCATCTGTAACAGAAGAGTGATTCGAGCATATCCGTTCTACCTGATAACAGCCAGATAGGTATATTATTCAATAAGACTATAATATATAGCCCGGGCGTCTTCCCTGAGAAACTTTAACTCTTCAGTGTCAGTCTCCTCCAAGGTCGCAAATACCTGCTCTCGAACCTTTTTCATATGCTTGCTAGATAAACCGAAGCGTCCATCCAATAACGCAACTTGCATAAAGGCTGGTAACCATCCACACATATCCCAATCGATGAGGGTGACTTCCCAATCCTTGATCTCCCCTCCGGCTCCCTTGATTGGTCGAATGATAATATTCTCAAACTTGGGGTCTATATGGGTAAGTACAGGCTTATAACTTTTAGTTCTATCTAAGATAGATTTAAGCCGCGACAAGAATTTTACGTATATAGGACCATAATCTTCGCAATTCATATATGCAAAGCGCAGCTCAGCATTTGCACACATGGCCGAAACGAAATCTTCATAGGTCTGGTAGGGGCCCAACATCTCCTTGCCGGTAGTTTTCAGAAATGGAAACCAGGGGCTCCAGCCTTGGTGGTTCACCCGGCCATAGTATCCTTCGACAGGGGGGACGGACCGCAGTAGGCGGAATTGCTCTGAAAGTTTGTAGCAAATGAGCTTCTGGTCCTCGTCGTCCAGAGCGAGCCATTTGTCATGGTTCAACGTCTCGCCCTCGACAAACTCCGAGACCATGTAGTATATGTCGCAAGAATCTTTTTGGACGGTGAAAGCGGCATACAGCTTGGCCGTCCGGACTTGGGAATGTTCCTGTAAAAATAGCATATTCTCCGCTTCCTACCCATTATTAGTAATCCCATTAGCAATTGAATGTGATCATAGATTCTGACCTGTAAGATACATCTCTCTGGGGCCCATTTAACGACGCATTTACCAACTCTGCATACTGGAAATAAACCAGCAGATTGAGTCAGTTTATTGTCTTGCATTGCTTTTTCGATCTCATCCATGGAAGGGATACCGGGATGCTCGGGGGCTTCGTACGGAAGTTTCAAGGTGACCCACTGGTCAAGCGGTGGTGGTGGCATAAAATATACCGTATCTCGGAGAGCGCAGGCTTCCAGGAAGGTCGAAACACCCCAGTGTTCCTGGAGAACTTCGGCTTTGGTGCGCATTCTGCAAATGTAATTTGAAAAAGTAAGTACAAGATAATCTTCGAAAATATTTGGGAAATATAGAATTGCACCTGCGTATGGGAGAGCTCTTAAGAACCTCCCATACCCCCTTTATGCTAATACAATAAAGCCTAGAACACCTACTTCTCTTTGTGTCTCCGTTACTACGGACCAACTATCATTGGTTCATCTTGTTAGATTTCCATTGAGATTCGTTTTCAACGTGCCCTTTGTACCCCATTAAAGGGGCCTTGGAGCTCTGTTTCTTTGTGATATTGTTAAAATGGATAAATTTGGGCCACATTCGTAGGGACAAAGCTTCTTGTGCTGCAGTGTCGCTAGAAGTTAGCTTTGGTCGAAATCCACTCTCTTTTGAGAAAGGTTCTTAATACTCTAATTAACGTATCTCCCTTAGCGGCGGAAAGCCCAATATGCCGGAATATGCCGGAATGAATCTATTGTTATGTAGGGATCTCAACTCTCTTCCTCGAAATTCTATCAAGTTCTAATTTATTTTCTCAATGTCTGTTAAAGCTAGTTACCACCCAAAAGGATGGCGAAGGCTATACTGTTCTAATTACTGCAAATCACCGTCCTCATATGTCGCACTGCATCGTTTAACTAGATTCAAGTATAGCGATCTCCTAGATATATATATGGATGGCCATCTGCTGTATATTCTTGGCAGCTAGACGCGTTCATTATTGCTTCGTAGATACAAACCGGCCCCCAAATTGGTCGCTATTTCTTACCAAATGCGGGAAGCGCCTCCACAGATTTACATAAATAGTTGCATCGCGCTCTCATCCCGCTTCAGCTACAGCGTACAATCTCAAACCCGACTCTCAGCTTTGCACCCTCCATATCGCCTACAGAACGAAGTCTTCAAACTTTCTAGTCTTCTTACCCCATCGAGAGTCCGGACGAAAATAGGAAGAGCAATGTCAGTAGCAGCAGCCGCACCGCCACCACCTCCGGGCACGCTCAACAACGCGCCCACCATGAACCTAGGGATGGAGAAAGCCATTCAGAAATTCAAATCTATTCTGCCCCTCGTCATCGCCGTTTCGATCTTCGGTGCCAGCGTCTGGGCATCCATGGTCTCGCAAATCGGAACGCCAAGCCGCTGGTCGGAATCTGCGGTTCGCGTCTTTATGGGCATTTCGTGGCTACTCTTCACATGCGCGATGATGATCGCTGTGTTTTCTTCCATATTCTTAACTGAAGAAACTATCAATAAGAAGAAGAATCCCATCTTTCTTGGAGGGCTGGTTGCGTGGATGCTGGTTTTGACAATTGTGGGTTTCGTGTTTATGGGGTTGGTCACTGTCGCGTATGCGGGGGCTGTGGGATGGGTCGCTATTGTTGTTATAGTGGGTTTTGGGGGACTCTTTGCTGCTGTAGCACTGGATGAGAAACGTACATCCCTTTGACGTAAACTTTATTGTTGCTCCCTGCGCTCAGCGTTGCTGCATGCGCTCAGCCTCGCTGAGTCAAAGGCTTTACTCTTCAACAACCGATTTCCAAATTCCAGCTGCCATACTCTTTTCTCACGCTGACACGACTAAAACATACTCTCGATTTATCATTTTCAGTTTCATTATGACGAACCAATACGAATACCAACCGCTATGTCGTTCTACAAACGAGATCCGGCTTCTAAAAATTCTTCCAAACAATGACAGCGACAAGCTCAAGAAGATCCCAGCTCGCCGAAATTAACATGCCAACCTTCATAAAGACCTGGAGTTCGTAGAATTGTGGAGGAATACCAACGATGCACGCATGATACTCCTTGAAGACAACCCTGTTCGGGTAACCCGAAATCTGTACGACGCGATCATGGCACTTAGGCCCCTTAAAGAGCCCCTCGTCATTTGGATTGACTCTCTCTCTCCATCAACGAATCTGATAATAAAGAAAAGAGCTGGCAAGTTGGGCTCATGGCAAACATCTACCAACACGCGAACAAGGTCGTTGCTTGGTTTGGAAAAGCAGATTCAAGTAATTAGATTCCGTTATGGATTACTTCAATTCTTTTGGAGAGAACGTAGAAGCTTGCCGTATGGTCCACGGTCCACAGATATAATCTAGATGTCAGGGAGGAGCTTGTGTTTAAACCTTCGGCAGTCAGTGATCTGAGCCAGCCAAGGGCCCGTCACTAGGAGGGGATAGACTTGGTAAGAGAGATAGCGGGTGTTTCAGTAGTGCAAAAGTAATGCTTCTGCTTTCCTGACATAGCCCCTTGCTCTTCCGCGTGTTCATTCTACAGTGCCCAACCAAAGGAACAGAATACATCCTCAAAAAGGTAGTAGAACCAGCAAAAAGTAATGAATTGGTCAGTACGAGGATCGAACTCGCGACCTTGACGTTACAGCATAAGCTATTAGCATCACGCTCTACCGACTAAGCTAACCGACCTGTATTTGATTAAATGGTCGGAAAACTGAATCGTTCTTGTACTGCAATGAAGAGAGATACTTGGTGCCAAAGGATCGAGGCAGTTGTGGGGTTAATAGACTTGCAAATTTTTTAGTTCTCATTTCGCCTAACAAGATAGTCTGAGCGCAAAGCACGCTAAAGTTCGCTACTGTGTAGGTGAATTGGGACACACGTGATATCGTATTATTTAGCGTCTTGGCCCTATCATCGGTCAGCCGACATCTCACTCCGCCACCTTCTCCGATTCAGCCCTACTTGCTGAATGGCAAATATTGAGAATGAGTGTTGAACACTTCATTACCTCTTCGCGTTTGTTTGATGAATCACTTCACTGGAAGGCTCTTTTATTCTTTGTGCCGACCGCTGCCTCCTGAGTGTACATGATTCATGGATGACCTACTGCCTTCGTACGAAAGCGCTATCGCGCAGAATCCATGGGAGCTGATTGCGCCCTATCTCCACTCGAATGACCTCTGTTCTGCAGCATTGGTGTGCCAGAAATGGCATAGAACATTTACACTGCAGCTATGGGGCAATCCTGCATCTCATTTCGGAGTGCAAAATGACACTGTATATGGTATCTGAAGGTGTCCTTTGGCTAGAGATCGATGATTAATGTTTGATAGTCGCTTTAACTCGATTCAAACGCACATTGTACTGGTCGCGCCTTTCTGTTCGAGAGTTGACGCACACCCTTCATCTCCCTCCTGCCCACGCAGAGATATATGGGGGACCACACTCTGAATGGCTTCGCGACTGTCTCGAGCGCCTTCCGCGTCTTCAATCTTTAATCGTAAACGGGCTTCCCTTTTTTGACCACGCGTCGCTATTAACGTTGCGCCATGCGAGCCAATGGTGGCGGTCGACTCGGCCAAACGCCTTTCCTGTCTTCAGTTTGCGCCTACTAGATGCTTCAGGCTGCACGAATGCTACGTCTACAGGGCTTTTGGAGGCACTGTCTCACGTTCCAGATTTAGTCTCATTGGATTTATCGAGGACGCCAGCGGCCAAAGATGACGAGGTGTTTAGAAAGTTGAAGTTCCTACCTAGTCTTCGTGTCCTAAAGTTGAAAGGTTTAGGTCTTAAAGACGCAGACCTCTCCATCATCGCCTCTTCCGTTGGAACTCGTCTGAGAAGTCTCGACATCAGCCAAAACTATCTCACCGATACCAGCGCGCGCCTTCTTCTTGAGCACTGCCTAAAGGAGACTAGCTATGAGATGTATGCTACTCGGGCACCTCTCGCGCCAATCGAGCATACTCGACCTCTGGGAGAAATCGACATATTCGGGACTGAGGATCTAGATAGCCATCTTCGCAAGAAGTTAACCCAAGGATTTGTCGGGAGTCTCGCAATAGAAGATGCGAGAGATGTAGGTATAACGCACCTATACCTTTCACAGAATGCTATGACAGTGGAAGGTATTTCAGGGCTGTTGAGGTCAAAACGACTACAAGTTCTGGACGTCGGGACGCTTCCCATCACCTTACAAAAGTCGGCCCATCCCTCTTACGAGGACGCTCCAGAGGACATGGCAATACCTGGCGTAGAGAAGCTCACGCCTATATTGGCTGAGTATGCGTCGAAAAGGTTGGTTTATTTGCGGATAAACTATGCGATTGTCACAAACGACGCGCCGTATGATACCGCTCCCTCCCCTAGAGCGGAATTAGATGGCGACCTTGCATTGTACACTCCATCCGATGCCCATGAACTTGAGGCTGTCGAACCACCTCTACCAGAGCTTCCATCTACCGATAATGCAGTTTATGAGCTACCCGGAGATACAATACAGCCTACGGAGCTTCCAGCCCCTTCCCATGCGACTGAAATAGCACGAAGATCCGATACAGTCGGCATCTCGAAGCAAACTGTAGGGAAATCACCCCCTGACAAAGTCTTGCCAACCCCGAAGATAGAGATAACCTCTGAACCGCGAGAGATCAAACGAGGCCCAGCATACGCTCCCGAAGTAGTACCTGAAGCACCACTTCTTTCCCCTATTAGTCCCATACTAGACGCAAGTGGGGGACTCTCAACACTCTCACCAACTATGAGCGGGTTTGAAAGCGGGACTAGAAGCCCATCCGCAAACAACGATGCAGGAAATGCCATCACAAGATCTCGACATAACTCAACATATTATACCGAAGACCTTAGAGCACGCCTGGACTTGCGACAGTCGCAAGAAAACCGACTTCACCCTGACATGCTTCCCAAAGTGCACACTCTGGTCCTCACCGATATACCAACGAAAACGGAAGACTGGGAACTGATTGACCGTCTAATCCAATTTATTAAGGACTGTGCCGAGGAGGTGGAAATAGCACGGCTCCGAGCAAAGCACACGTATATGTTACCGCCTGGGCGGTGTCGCCCAGTTGCAGAACGAGAGTATGTGTGGAGCATCTTTGCATTGCGTCGCATTGTATTTGAAATGGCACCTTTGCATGCAACCACCAAGAAGATATCCACCAGCTGGCGTCAATATCCAACCAAGTCATCCACAGAGGATACCGACACAGAAACTTTCTGGGAAGCAGCAGCCCACGACTTCTCTTTCTTCGGTGATGAGGAATGTGGGCTGCCAAATGATGAGCCCGGTCGTCATCTACCGCTCGCGGCGATGAGCGGACTGATGCTGGATTCAGGGAGATCTGCGCCCCGACCTAAATCTGCTGGGCCCGAGACCGGCGATGTCAGGCGCGTTTTTGATGTGGTCTCTGAGATTGGGAAATTTCGGAAAGAGAGGAAGGCTGCGTATGAGGCTGTGGAAGGCCTTGGGGAAATAGACACATTTGTAGAGGGATATTGGCCGGGAAATATCACGGTTGTCAGGAAGCCGGTCGATGAAGATGCGGGGACTCTGGATTTCTATGGGAATCGGTTTGAGGGGTGGTTATATCGATGAAAACTGTGGTCTTCGCAATCGACGATTACCCCAATGGAGTTCCATCTCGAGGCTGACATAGATTGAACAATGTACCTTGATAGGATTGACATTAAGAACATTTAAAAGTTGAGAGGCTACGTAGGTATCTGTGAAATCAACGTGAATGTCTATGCATCTTTTCTTGATTACACCACGCTGTAAGACAGATTTCGGGACAGAAGATGACACATTAACGAACTCTCTCATCCTGCTTCTAGAATTCTTGGACTGGTAGAGTTTAATATTATCCACGGCCTCTCGAGGTCAGGCTGGCAGCTGCCAACCGTCCTGCATGTGCGTCCCAACCAATAAAACGCCTCTCCAGCTATCATGATGACCGGTGAGCAAGACCCCACCTCGAGCTGCAGCTCCCGCCAGCTCGCCCTAGGCTCACATCCCGCACCACACCTAACAACACTGGGCTTTTGCCCTGCGGTGCCCGCAAGGTTCGGGTAGAATGTCGTGTCAGCTCTGCCGTCATTTATATATTCCCAAGGTTGCCACCTCGAGCCGCATCGGTCGATTTTGCCTCCATATTTAGGGAGAGGACGCGGGCGAACAGCCTTGTGCTCTTTTTATTCTATTCTCGCGAGTTTTTTAGGTTCCTCTTTTGTTATCCAGTGCAACGCATCGTCTGATTTGTGATCGTTCACGGAGTCTATATTCGATATGGGCCAGTCGTTGACGAGCCTGCTGGATCCGGGTGTTGAGAGTTGGAGCCCGAGCCAGGACAGAGCTACGCACCGCCACCGCGAGAGGACACAGTCTAGGCACTCCACGAATCGCAGTAAAGTCCCCACAGCTAAACATGGCTATGTTGGAGCTCACTTGAGATCTACACCTCGCCCCCGGACTTCTGCACATCAGACCGAAAGATCACGAAGACATCGAGATAAGAGGTCAACCCCCCTGACAGAAGTCGATGTTAATGCTCGCCGCCCTAGGCAGGCTACTGCTTCAGCCTGGGATATTGACCAGAGGGGGAGAGATATTGATGGCCAGCCGAGGAAAACTAAACCTCGCGATGGAAAGCACAATCGCCCCCATCGAAACCGAGATAGCAAGGCTGAATCCCAACATAAAGACAGGACTAGCGAGAGTGGAAAGCGTCGATCACATACACACTCACATCCAGACTCGCAAGTCAAACACCGTCGTGAATCGAAGAGCCAATCTGAGGCCCATGTCGAAGTAACCGAGATAAAGAAGCCGAGAGAAAAGAAAGACTGCATGGTCTGCGCAGAGTCTCTTTCCGTGCATCGATTCCCTCAACGGCCGCCAACGGCGCAGTGCGAGCATGGGATAAACACATGTCGGCATTGTCTAAGGGGCTGGATAAGATCGGAGTTCAAGTCTAAGGTGTGGGATCAGCTCGACTGTCCTGAATGCAGGGCCCGCATGGAGTATGATGATGTTAAACAATTTGCGCCGCCGGAGGTGTTTCGTCAGTATGTACCCCAACTCATGAGCCTTGGGTCGAGAGGTCTTGTTGACGTCTTGACAAGGTATGATCGACTCAGCACACGAGCGGCACTAGAAGCTATTCCTGGTTTCCGATGGTGCATCGCGAAGGGCTGTAAATCGGGACAAGTCCATGACGGGTGGAATTCGACGCCGAGGTTTCGTTGTGTGGCTTGCAAGGCAAGCCATTGTGTTGCGCATCAGATACCATGGCATCGGAAGGAAACTTGTGCGCAGTATGACTACAGGACGGACAGTAAGATCAAGAAGGCAGAAGATAGTGCTAGTAGGAAGCTGATCAAGGAATTGGCGAAGAAGTGTCCGGGGTGCAAGTGGAATATCGAGAAGAATAATGGGTGTGATCATATGACATGTAAGAGGACTTTACTTTCTCGGACCATCTTGTGTCTTCAAAAAGGCATTAGCTCACTGGTTTGTGTCTAGGTTCGAAGTGCAGACATGAGTTCTGTTGGTTGTGTCTAGCGCCGTGGGGTCCTATTCGGAATCAGGGCAGCCAGATGCACCACCCGAGTTGTAGCCTGTATAGCGATGGGGCGGATGGAGTCAACATTTGGGATGATTTTTAAGTCCAAAGCGCCGGAAGGAAAGACATTTGCACATTTTGTCTTAGATTGGTAGCAATATTGTTTGGTTGATTGAAGGGTGTCGTGGATTCAGTCTTAAAGAACCTGTCGCGAAGACGCAAGATGAGACTTGAAGCTAGTACTGCATCACTCCGTGTTCTCACCTCGGACATAAAACTTCGTAATGTAGCGCAAGGATCCTGCTGGCAGACACTATAGGATTTGGTAGGCCTGGCCTTGTACGTTCGACCTGATGCCAGACTTGCGGGACGAGTCTTCAGAACTTTCCCTCTGATGCTATAACATCCAGGGCATTGTAGATTGGTATATTCGACGGGCTGGAATGGCGTCGAATTTGGACAAGAGCAGAAATAATGTTGGTACGAGAGCTGAAAAATCAAATTCGCTTCCATGGAACTGTTTAGTCCTGGGAAAGGTGGCTAGGTAAAGAGCGGTGACTGCCGATGCTAGCTGCAGTCTGGAACGCCAGACGGTGCGAAGGCTTGAACGAAAATAAGCTTTCTGTCTGCGTGGTGACGGGTTAGGCCGAAAGGGATAAGACACCTCCCGAGTACGTCATCCGGGGCGGGCGGGTGCCTGTGACGGGTGGGCACGTGGCGGAGTTCTGGAAATCTGGGGTAATTTTACGGTGGAACGAGACTGGATTGGCATTGCACTCTCAATGTGGGATAAAATGCACATAGAAACGCATAGCGACCATGATGCTACTCAGGGGATTTGGAGAGGACCTTGCAGTTCCCGTGGGAATACTCTGTTGGTGTGAAAGAGACGAAGGGGTGTAACAAGGCATCCTCTCTGGCAATTGCATTTCGTTGTAGCGCACAAGAAAATGCGAAAGTCCAGTGCTGCATTTTCATGCCCTCTGAATTCAGCAGCATTGGCGTGCGCAAGGTAAGGTTTCAAGCTCCGCTCGAGGATGTTCTGCAGCCTTCCTCGACCACAGCAGCAGGCGCGCGGAGACTGACCCGCAACGGCTATCGCGAGATTCGTTTACAGCGGGCCGTGGTGGAGTTGGGCGCCGAGCAGTGAATGTAACGCGATCATGGTCGCGATGCCGGGCCTAAAATCGCCCCTGGCCGCACGCTAAGAACGCCGCTAGCTGCATCGAGAAGGGACGACCGCGACCTCACCTCTCAGACTCTGAAGCATAGGAGGACGTCCTGCCACCACGCCCGCGCGCGACATTCGCCACACTCTCCATCCAACCTCTGTCCACCCATGAAATACGGCTCTTCCTCTTGTCTGGTGTGTTTGCGCTCGGGGTAGTCACACCTGCGGGCCAGATTGCAGCAGTGCCGGCGCGTCAAATCGCACCCACCAGCTTCACCCTTTGTTCACCTTTGTCTACATTCCACACCGACATGGCGCCAATCCCCGGCACCCCCAGACAACGCGTGCGAACTGCCGCAAGGCCGCGTCGACCAGCCGACTCAGCACCTCCGCTCAAGAAGCGCAGATACATACCCGGCGGACCAGGAGGCGGAGGACGATACGTAGACGAGGACGGCGAAGAAACACCAGTGGGCGGAACAGGCCCGGGAGGCTACGCTTACACGGGGCCCCGTGGTCGCGTCGGGCGACTGAACGCAGAGCGACAGGGCGTGCCACTGTCCCCATCATACACACGCCCCCGACGCGAGAGGCCGTCTGCTGGACCCAGGTCTAGCTCGGCCGCTGCTGTAGCCGCTGCTGTGGCTCAGAGCGATGGATACAAGCCGCGGGAGGAGCGGGGCTGGGAAGAGTTTCATCAGGATCTCGACATTGACGCGGATTTTCCCGTCTTCAGTGCAGACCAGGTCGATGGCATAAGCCCCGCAGTCTCGGATCCAGGCACCCCGATGAATGGCACATCTATAGGACAGCTTGTAGTGGATAGCGGGGTGTCTGCCATTCTCGATGAAGCCCTCCGCGAGCAACAAATCGCCCAGGACAATGCGGATAGCGACACCGTCAAGGCTGGATCAGCCAATGGAACTTTCGCCACCCCCATCAAGCGTCGCGTGGGGAGACCGCCACGAAAACAAGACGCCATGTTGCATGGCCTTGGATCTCCACCCGCCCCCCGCATCAACCCTCTACCCACAATTGGAAACCCCAAAGAGAAGCTGAACCTGCCGAAGCCCGCGTGCCGTCAAGTGGACCCGTTCAAAGCGTTCGAGGAAGGCGAGGGAGTCAAAGTCAACTATGTCGATCGGACCATGGCAAGCCTTGGATATCAAGAGAGCGAGGTGTTCGTTAGGCCAGAGAAGAACTTGATTCGAGTTCCAGAGGGCTCCATAGAGGAAGACTTGGATTTGACGCTGAGAACGGACGGCGAAGGCTCCACAACCGCCGTAGCAGTTGGTCGCGTTGAATATGACATGGATGAGCAAGACGATCGCTGGCTGCAACAACTCAACGGTGTTAGGCGAGAGGAAGGCGTGGAACCGATCAAGCCGGCAATATTCGAGGTCACAATCACTCAAATCGAGAAGGAGTGGCATGCTTTAGAGAAGCGTAAGTCTATGAAATATTTTTTTCAAGTTGTTGCGAGTAGAAGGTTGACCTGTGTCTAGGTATACCCAAGCCCAATCCAAAACCCCCGCAGACACATCGGCCGCGGTCAAGCTCGGCAGCTGCTGTCAACGGAGAGCCTGCAGGTCAAGGCGAAGAGCAGGACACGAAATGTGCCATCTGCGACGACGGTGACTGCGAAAACACCAATGCCATCGTATTCTGCGATGGTTGCGATCTGGCCGTGCATCAAGAGTGTTACGGTGTGCCATTTATACCGGAAGGGCAATGGCTCTGCCGGCGATGCCAGCTAGTGGGGCGCGGCACCCCTGTTAGTGACCACCCAGTACGTCTCGTTCCCCTTTGCGCTATACACGCCCCTGACTAATTGTCGTAGGGCTGCATATTCTGCCCGAATTTAGACGGGGCTTTCAAACAAACCACAGCTATGAAATGGGCACATCTTCTCTGCGCCATGTGGATACCCGAAGTCTCGCTGGGCAATGCAACCTTTCAAGAGCCCGTGCAAGATGTTGAAAAGGTCCCGAAGACACGCTGGAAATTGGTAAGTGAATTGTTCCTTTTATTTTACCACTTGCCCTGCTAATATGTGCTGCAGTCGTGCTACATCTGCAAACAAAGGATGGGCGCATGTATACAATGCGGCCACAAGTCGTGCTTCGAGGCATTTCATGTCACTTGTGCCCGAAGAGCTAGACTATGCTTGCGCATGAAATCTTCGACATCAGCAAATCCTCTCGATGCAAGTGTTCTTAAGGCATTTTGCGACAGGCACGCTCCATCTGATTGGCGGCGGGAGAACGATGTGGAGAGAGCTACGGCTGACGCGAAAGCATTTTACCGCCACACAATGCGCCACGTCCGCTGGGGCGACAGTCAAGCATATGCCCTATCGTTAGGATCGACACATCCAGTGCCGTCGGTTGAGGGAGTAGACGACCTGGGTTTGGAGCCTGACTCCACTGGTGCTAACAAACGAAAGCGAGGTCAGGCCCCGAAATCGTGGCGACTACCATCAGGAGCTCCTGTTGTTCCTCAGGCCGTGTATCACAATGTCGAAAACGCCCTCATCAAGTTCGCTGTGCGGAAACGCAAAGAATTTGTGCAGGAAGCGTGCAAGTATTGGACTTTGAAACGAGAGGCACGAAGAGGTGCGGCCTTGCTAAAGCGTCTCCAGCTGCAGATGGAAGCCTTTTCATCTATGGAGATCACACGTCGCAACTTTGCGGGGATGGGAGCAGCAGGCCGACCGAGGCTTCAACGCCGTATCGAATTCGCAGAACGTCTCGAGGACGACATGGAACAGATTCGTGTTCTATGTGGCAACGCCAAAGAGAGGGAAGCTCTCAAGTTGAAGGATGTCATGATCCTCAGAGACATCCTAGACAGCGTTTACTTTCCAATTCCAAAACTCCTCGAACCAATCCTCGACCGAGCACAGAGGTGAGTAAAGGCAACCTCAAAGCGAGGAATACAGACTGATTAGCATTTAGCCATGATAGCAAGGGTGTTTTCAGCGAAGGTTTTAATATCATCCAAACAAAGCTCGACGAAAAGTTCTACACATCCGTTCAAACGTTCAGCGAGGAAATGGCAGCGGTGTTTAGTTCTGGCGTTGACTTTGCCACACTCACCAATGTCCAGGAAGCCGAACACCAGCTGAGCGGCGTCGCTCACAGTTCGTTGACATCCGAACAGAAGGAGAAGAAAAAGCTGGCCAAGCGTATCATCAAAGTTATAAAACCTCTCTACGAGGACGCTCTGCGCAAGGAGTCTGACTTGGCTGGTAGACCATTCGAGAGGGAACTACCAGATCTCGAGGCTCTCCTTGACCAGAAACTGTCCCGGCGTCTACACAGTGCCGCAGGTGGCGATGGAACTGTGCAACTAACGACGGAGGTTGGTCCCTTTGATGGTGGCGATGAAGACGGCCTCGAAGACGAGGACGTGGCCGGCGAGGATGTGCTCGGGCGAACCAAAGAGGAGATTCATCTTGCCCCCACGCCTGATGACAATCCATCAGATATTCTTAGGGCACAGGACGAGGGCTCCGACGACGCGGCTATCGCAGCGCAGCTCGGACAAGATATGGATATCGACCACGAAGGCCGCCCTGGGTCAGCGTCCGGCGCTGGGGTTGCCCCACTCACCCCTCCGAGATCTGAGAAGGACCTGCTCGCGCCGCTTGCGAATGGCGGCATCCCCTGGTACATGGAACCATTTGACCCTGTGGGCACAACAATACATGAAGAGCGATGGACCGGGAGAGAAGTGCTTCGGGCTATGTCGGAACAGCTGTCGGAACTCGACGACGATGAACTGGACGGGTTGGCAGATTCGGATGATGTCTCGCCGACGGATGGCACAGCACCGAAAACAAATGTTTCGGATGCGCACAAACGGAAACAGAAGAAGAGGTGGAGGGGACACCGGTGATGCTAGGGGCCTTTTTCTCAGCCTCTGGGCATGTGCTTGTTTTGTACTACTTCGGCAATTGTAACATAGTTTTCGGGTTGGACGAGGAGGAGCTGGCGTTGGGGTAGTATTTTGACTTTGGAGGTGAAGCAGCGGGTTACTTCTGGCAGGCGCGATGGCCAGCGTGCCTCGAGGCCATTTTTTTTATTAGCAGAGCGCCTTTGGGCAGGCATTTGCAGGAAATTCCGAGAAGGTTCATGCATACATACGCGCGGTCAGCTCACACACGAAAAGCCAAGGGTGAAGTGAAGTCAAGGCCCAGGGCTGCCAAGGCGAAGGCGCAAACGCCCCGGGGCCCCCTTCAGCTCGCGTAGCTTCTTTGTTCGCGCCGCCCTGCTCCCTCTCGCCCTTACCTTTACTCTGCCCTTAAAAACCCTCCTCCCACCTCCACTCTTCGCCCGCACCCCCACCCGCAGTCCTGCCCTCCGCTGCAGACTTGCTTTATTCGCGGCTTGCATAGCGCGGCTCTTAGTTATCGCACAAGCGCGGCTACGTCGATCCGTATCCGTCTCCCAAAAAAATCAGCTCCACAGCCCGACACCCAAACACGTCGCCCGACCCGCCGACTAATCATCATGGCCTCGATGGAGTACGAGTCTGAGCAACGCGGCTACGATGGTTTGTCTCCCTCTCCCTCGCCGTGCGCCCTGGGCTCGTTTGCTGACCCAACGCGTAGATGAGCCCCGTGGTTACGACCGCGATCGCAGCAGGTCCCCTCGCGCCGACCGTCGCGACATGGACGACGTTCGCGCCCGTAGCGCCTCGCCCAACGGCCGTGACAGCAGGTAAGTCTCTCCTTCCATCTCCTGGCCGTTGAACCTGCGCTCACCTTGCACACAGGGGCCCGCCGCCGCAGCCTCGAGGAGGCGGCCCTGATCCGGATCAGGACGACCCCGGCGCCCGCAACCCGGGCTCCAACCTCTTCGTGACCGGAATCCACCCCAGCCTCACCGAAGAGGAGGTCACTCGTCTGTTCGAGAAGTACGGTGAGGTCGAGAAGTGCAACATCATGCGCGATCCGCACACCAAGGAGTCTCGCGGCTTCGGCTTCGTCAAGATGGTCACCTCCGATCAGGCCGATGCTGCAAAGGAGGGCCTCCAAGGTGAAGTCCATCAAGGTAGGACACTGAGCATCGAGAAGGCACGTCGTGCGCGCCCGCGAACCCCCACTCCGGGCAAATACTACGGCCCGCCCAAGCGAGGTAAGTTACTCGAGTTCACACTGGCTTCACAGAGCTGACAAAAACCAGAGGAGACAGGAGGCCCACGAGGCGGCCGTGGAGGAGGCGGCCGGTTCGGCGGCGACCGCTACGAGGACCGTCGTGGCGGAGGCGGAGGCTATGGTCGTCGGGATGACTACGGCGGAGGCAGCTACCGAGGCGGCGGCTCCCGCTATGGTGATCGCGAGGACCGAGGCTACCGTCGTGAGCGAGATGACTACGGCTCGCGCGGAGTCGATCGCTATGCGTCCCGCGACGACCGCTACTCCAGCAGCCGCGGTGATGACCGACGTGGTGGAGGGGGTTACTACGACCGTCCCCCACCGCCTGCGTCTGGTGGAGCTGGTGCCTACGATGCGGCTCCTCCTCGACAGGAAGCATATGGCGGTAGCAGCGGTGGCGGAGGTGGCGGCGGCAGGTCCTTTGAAGACCGTGGTGACGATTACCGCTATTCCAGATAGCGTCTTTGGCTGACCCTGCCAGAACCGAAGCGGTTCTAAATACTGCAGGACACCCCCAAGGTTATGGCAACACACTTTCGGCACTTCCCCCTTTTATGTAACTTTAAACACTTCTGTTTATTGCGGATCAGGTTAATTCGGCTCTAAAACACAATACGGGGATATGGTCGACAAAAGTTTCATCGATATGGTTCACGGCGGCGGCGCAAGATGGCATGCATCGACAGTATTGCCCTTTCTGTAGCCACGGCATCTTATTAAACGGTCTTCGGCTCTCGGTGGATTTCCTTAGGAGAAACGGTAACAACTCTTCGGTAAAGGCTCTCAACGCCACAACTTTGGCCCTTGCGAGCATAATTCGTCTACATCTGCGTCGACACCTAAATTGTACTTCTATACTTGCTCGTTGCGATATGACCCCAGGACGTCCAAATAATCAGTCGTCACCACTTCTCAACACCTCCAGCATTTTCTAAATACTCCTCAAATATCATCCCTGGCAAAATGGGGTCTCAGCAGCTGCCCCAAATAACAGACCCCCGACCCAGTAAGCCAGTAATGGGGCATGCAATAAGTCGACGCTCGGCGTATCAGCACCATGAGTGGCATGCACGGCTCGCTGCTTGATACATCATGGACGCGAACTGGGTGGTAGAGCAATACGTGACACCGCAGACTGAATGCGGCTTGTCAGGAACGGACAGCAACCAGACATCAGAGATCAGAGATCAATCCCGTGCCATATCATCGCCCGTGACGACGCCCCACAGAGGATGAATCAACATGGTGTGAACAAGCCCACATGTTCCGCATCTCGTTCCATGTGGCGATTGTGAGCGCGGACCTGGTAGCAAAGGTCGAGGTGCGTGCCCTGTTCTTTCTCGTCTGCGTTGCTTCTTCATTTATCCTGCGTGCCTTCCCACCCTGGACGGTTGTGATGTCTTTAGCTGCAGCTGCCCGGTACGTAGCCACAGGTCTACTGCAACATGGTCGCACTGTTGTTGCACAGGGCCCACTCATGCGCTGCCATTGCATGCTGCAGTCTCGGCAGACGAATGCACTCTGTTTTGGTTCCCCCAAGCGAGCATCTCAGAGAAGGCTGCGAGTCGCAAAATGACCAAGCAGTTCCAAGTAGAGGGCAAGAGAATTGACTTGACCCTGCCAAGTCATATGGTATCGATCAGAAGGGTTCGCGCTTCAAGTTCTTGCATGCTCACCCGAAGGTGTCGACGTGGAGTAGTCCAAGATTCATGCCAGGTGTTTTAAGCATTTGCATCTCGTCGGTTCAAGCACACAGTAGACCAGTGCAACGTCGCGAAGGATTCCTAGAAGCTTACGTACTCGCCGCGTCTTCGTATGGATGCTTAGACGGGCAGGTGTTAGAGCTAGAATAAATATAGTACATCCGTTACTCGTTACTCGTTACTCGGTTACTCGATATAGCTGGATGTGCTGCTGTTGCTGATGGGATGAATTGCTTGCTTCCCGGGGAAAAGCGAAACCGCGTGCACATCCTCAAGGTCGATTTCACGAACCGGCGTCGGTGGCATGCGCATCAAAAGACGAGAGAGATGCCTCTGCCGTGGGGTCTGGAAGTCCGCTCGCGCTAAGGTGCAGGGATGAACCAGTCGCTGGGCGCTTTTAGTCGTTGTTCTCAGCCATGATCCCCCAGGGCATGCCTCAGCCCCATGGCGTTTTTGAACGTTGTGGAAGGGAGACGGACTCCTTTCGCAACACTCGCATCACCTCAACTGCACCCGTGTTCCCTCGCTCTGTGTCTGTCCAGCGCATCTGATTCCCCCCTGTCGCGATCCCGGTCCGGTACAAGCACCGTCAGCTACTGTCTGGCCTGTTGCTCCTTTTGTCGAGGCTCGCCACTTTCACCGCGCGGCTTATTGTTTATTGTTCGAGGGTGAGCGCATGCAATAGAACGCCCGGTTCTCACACCCGACTAACAACATCTCCTAGGTCTGCAGCATCCTCTAACATATGACCTGATCTAGGTGCCTACCTCGTCCTCGCCGCCGCCGTCGCCGCTGCCGCCGCCGCTGCCTCTGCTCGCTTTCCACGATGATGAACAAACGGAAACTCGCTCCCTTTCTCGCCCTTACCGTTATCCTCTTCTTCGTCTTCTTCCTATATTCCAACGCAGCCGTCCGCGAATCGTGGCGAGGAATACCACAGAAAGTTGGGTTAGGGGACCATGTTGGGGATGATCTGCCTTTAGACAACCCAGAAGCTGGCGTCCCAGCGGGAAAGCAACAAGACCCCGATTACGCGAACTGGAACCCGAAACCCAATTTTAAGAAAGGCAGTCCGATGCCATCGGGCCACAACTACACCTCTATATTGGTTATCGCAAAGACAAAAGAGGAGGACACCAGCTGGATGGACCACGAGATTCCCGACCAGCCGAAGGCCATTTATGTTGCCGACGATCCCACCGCGCCGCTACATCCTCCCAAGAACAAGGGACACGAGGTTATGGTCTATTTGTCTTGGATTATTGATAACTACGACAACCTACCGGACGTCGCTATCTTCATGCACGCTCATCAATTTACATGGCACAACGATGATATTCTAGGCAGTAACGCTGGGGAACTGGTCAAGAGATTAAGCCGCCAAAGGGTGTGGAGAGAAGGCTTCGTGAACATGCGGTGCAGTTGGTACCCCGGATGCCCCGACTGGATGCATCCCGGAGAAACAAAGGAGAACGTTTACAAACAGGAAGAGGTTCTTCTGGCGAAGTCGTGGAGCGAGCTTTTCCCGCTCGATGAGGTCCCGCCCATTCTTGCACAACCGTGCTGCGCCCAGATGGCTCTTTCCCGTGAGCGCATTCAAGCCAAACCGCATGCACAATACGTCTGGTACCGCGAGTGGCTGTTCTCCACCAAGCTGCCCGACTTCCTTTCCGGCCGCATTTGGGAGTACATGTGGCAATTCGTCTTCACGGGCGAGAGTGTCTGGTGCCCAAAGGAGCACGTTTGTTTCTGCGACCAATTCGGCAGCTGTTTCGGTGGCGAAGATCAGTATCAGGAATTCGTTGATCGCAAAAACGAGTTGGGCGATAGGGAGCGCGATCTTCGCGAATGGGAGGACAAGGGCAAGGCGATTGAAGATGCGAAAAAAGAGAATCGTCTGGATGAGGCGCAACAGCTCGACGTTCCCGAACCCGGCAAAGACAAGGAGCTCAAGAAGGAGATCGAGCGGCTACGGCCGATTGTGGACGGGCTCAAAGATGAGGCCCGAAAACGCGGCAACGATCCCAAAAATCGGGCGCTGGAGGCTGGGAGGGAGTGGAAGGAAGGCGATGATTTTTGAGCATATTCTGGAAACGTAACGAAAAGGCGGAAATATTACCTTTATAGCTCCTGGACACTTGCATTTTGGGCGCTGGGCGAACGACGGATTGGTGATATTTGGGCTGAACCTCTTCTTGTATCTATAGAGCCGTTGATGCGTTTTTTTGTTTTTCGGGTTTCAAAGATATCCAATGTCAACGGTACCCAAAAGGGAAATCGATGATTAATCTCAAATCTGTACATGTTCATATCAATCCTGAAGGGAGTTTCCGGCCTCCTTCCGACCTCGGGCACTGTGTTTGCGAAATGAACCAGCTCGAATTGTGGGTGTGAATCTTAGACCGGAATGCAACGTGACACCAATCACATGGTGTCTGACGTCGACGGCAGTGCAAACAACACAAACCTCAGCTCTCAGCCCTCACGACTCACGTCAATCAGCTGGCTGGCGGCTCTGCTTGTCTTCACCAAGCATTTGAAAGAGCAATCAGCGCTCCACAGGTGCGCAATTGTCTGCGTTCCAACCCAAATATGCTGCATTCAACAGCTCTTTGCTTCTGCTGCAAGCTCTCGGCTTCGGTGTCAGTCTTTGAGCGGCGCGTTCCTTGGACATCTCGACGTCGGCTTTCCTAGTTACTTGCTTTTGTCAAGACACTTACTTGTGCCTTCGTAGTCGCCCCCTGCGCCTCCCGAGCTTGTTTGATCCCTCATGGCGACAAACAACGCGCCGTACTATCAGGTGCGCGGCCAGTTCACCACCGGCAACGGGACAAACGCCCACTTCGCGCCCGACGACGACTATGACCTCTCCGCCTCCATCGCCCCTCACAATGCCTCCCTCTATGCCGACGGTCAGCAATTAGACACTCAGGCCAACACACTGGAGGAGAACCACCACCTCGTAGAACTGCTTGAGGCTGCCACGACGGCTGCCGGACAGGCTGCGGACGCCATGAACATCGACAGTGCGCGTTCGGGCGGCGGTGCGCGTTCGGGCGGCGCGTCACAGAACAGCGGAAAGAGGAAGAGGGTCTCAAGCTCCCCGGCTGCGGAGGGTGACAATGCGGCTGCCATGCATCCCCAGGGAGATGTGCCCTCGGACCCCAAGCGCGCCCGAATAGTGCCCACCGACCCGCATCTTTACGGCCCAGACGGCAATGTGAAGAACATCTACGGTAACAATCCACAACCGTCCGGCGACGCGGTGCTGAGTGAAGCTCGGGAAGACGGCGTGCACTCCGCTGCCGCTATCTTCAGACGGCCCTCGAAGGAGTCTCGGAAATACACGCGGCCGCCCATGTCGAAGCTGTTCATGTCGCTGCAGCTCACGCCCGAGAATTTCCTCCACCTGCAAGCTCACGCGAAGGCTTACATGCTTGATTCCAAATATCCAGACCGCCAGAGCTGCGTTGGGAGTAGAGGCAAGGGAGACACAGACATGGTCAAGTTACGATTGTTCAACTGCGTCCGTGACTTTTTGAATGACGGTGTAGGCGAGCAGTTCTTCGGCGAGCATGTGAAGAAGCCGGGCGAAAGGGACACCCTCGAGGCTGCCCGAGCCCTCGGAGAAGAGAAGGCACCTGAAGGTAAACTCGTCTGGCCTGGAGATGGAAACAAGATCATCAGTCTCGTCACTCCTCTTCTCAGGCGCATGGTCACGAATGAACGGCAGCGGATGTATGCCATCGAGACAAGGAAGGGAGGATCGAAGAGGAAGGAGGGCAGTGCCGAAACGCAGGCTCACGACAACGGTTTGGGCATGGAAGGAATCAACTACCAGCACCTTGAACATGAGGAGCAACTGCAGCGCGTCCTGCAATTGACATACACATCACCAATTCCCGGACCAATTCCAACTCCAGGCCAGCGCTCTCGTCCACCATCACCCGTTTCACCATTGCGGATCCACGATTCTGCTCTGTCTCCTATGACCGCTATTGGCCCACAGCCTCCAATGCCTTCACGCCGTCAAATCTACGCTGGAGAGGAGATCAAGCGGCTCAACGCTACCGTCCCGCATCTCAACTCCAAGGAAATGGCGCTCCCGGAAGTGACAGATGCAGAGCCCAACCTGCACACCATCAAAATCTATCTCACAAAGGCCGGCCTCAAGCTCCGACCGGTCAAACGGGTAGAGAATGACTCGAAAGTTTTGTACGAGTATACACTGGTAGAGCTCAAGCAGGAAATCCACCTTTTGATCCAGTTGGCACTCTCCACATATCCGGCGCTGAGGCAATGCATGGCATCAGGGATGATACCAGGCATGGCCCCCGAAGCCCTCCGCGGGCTCGCCGTTGCTGCCACAGAGATGAACGCCAATGGTGAGGCTGGAGAAGCTCCCCCAATCGATGCCTCAGACAACGTTGCTCCGTTGTCGTTGTCGTCGTCGTCGTCGTCGTCGTCGTCGTCGTCGTCGCCAACCAGCCCGAGCGGGCCCTCACCTTACTCAGCAATGGCCCTTGATGCACTCCCATGGACTGTTCAAGCCATGCGGTCAACTGGTCTAGAATACATCAAGACCGCATCCAAGTGGGAAGAGGAATCGTGGCTGCAGGTGAAGAAAGACGTTAGTCACGCGGTGTGGGCGAATGGTATCATGACGCTTGTTGTTGACCTGCTTTGAACCGCTTTCACGGAGAGGGTCTGGCAATGGATGATTTTCTATTTCGTTATTTTGCGTGGCATGGTGCATAGGAACAATCAGGCTGGGAGAGCTTGGTTCTTTCGGCTTTGAATTGTGTTTCATTATGAGGTGGGAAAGAGGGTCACCCCGGATTCATACATGGGGTGCTAGGAAGAGACGGGAGTAGAAGCATTGCGTGCATTCGTGGAGTTATCGTTTCGTTAGGGTTCACAATGAGATATCATTACAATTTCAAGGACGCTTCCCCTTTGTATGTGCCGCGCCTAGTTCATCCGTCCTCGACGCGTTGGACAAGGTTTCCTGGTCACAATTTTGCCAGCTTTTGATCTTGAAGGACCTCCAGTTCTTGCACCAGCTGCCAGGTACTGTCCGCATGTCCAATTCGTAAGAACAACAAAACCCAAGACGCAGTCTCCAACGTCGACACCTGAGATGCATATAGAAGATTTCTTCTAAAAAGTGAAGAATCGTAGTTAAATCCTTTCCCGTCCTCTGGCCCCTTTATCGATAACCAACCAACGACCCCTCGGCTCGGTGGTCCCTGCCCTTGCCTTGCCTACTCGCCCGAAAACTAAACCCGCAACCCCCGTCGCAAAATTTCCAGACGTCGCCCTCGACTCCCCAACGCGTTTCTCCCTCCTTTCCTCGCGTCGCTATCACCACCCCTCGTCGCAAAACCCCTCCAGCGCCATAGTCCCCCACCGTCGCGACCCAATTGCAACCAAAGTGCGCCTTTCGCGACTCAATTGCGCCCGGCGGCAGCTCGTTGGCTGGGATGGCGGCGCCGGCTCCCGAGGCGGCGAAGAAGCGCGGACGGCCGAAGAAAGTGGTAGTCGAAGACGTGGGGGGGAAGGCGGAGGAGGTCAAGAGGAAGGCGTCTGCAAAAGTGGCGGCGGCGGCGGCGGCGGCTAAGAGTGTCAAGGGAGAGGGGTTGGGGGAGGGGAAGAAGGCTACTGTGAAGAGCGCGGCGACGAAGGGGATTGGTGCGGCGAAGATGACGGCTGCGAAGACGGTGAAGTCTGGGGTGGATGCGGCGGCGAAGACTGTAAAGGCGGTGCTTAAACCCTCGAGTGCGACGGCGGCGACGAAATCGCTTCCTCGGGCGGAGAAACAGAAGCCCATAGCCCCAGCGCCTCCTTCTCCAACTCCCGCACAAAAACAGAAACAAACTTCTCCAACTCCCGCACCAACACGGCCGGCGCCACAGAGCAAGATCCTCGAGCAATTGAGCGCGAGCAAGAAGATGGAGGCGCAAGTGCAATCGGCAGGACAGATACCAAGCACGAGTACAACCCCTACGCCCTTCACAGCTCCCACGCGCCCAGCTCCGATTCCAACGACAACGACACCTACACCAGTCCAATCCCAACCTACACTACCTCCGGCCGCAACACCGCCCAACCCCCAGTCCCAACCCACGCCTCCCCTCGCCCGCGCAACAACCATTCCGCTCCCCCGCTCCCCCCTCAAGCCCCAACCCGCGCCCTCGATAAACCGCCCCCCAATCCTGCACCCGCCTGCAGGTCCCATCCCCGTGCGCGACGGCCGAAACCATCCCCAATACAAAGCAAAATTGTGGCGGATAACAGGCATTATGGTTGGGATACCAGTCTTAGTTATGACGAGCTGGGAGCTATATCGGCGATGTGAGTGCAAACCCCATCTTCTCCCCCCCCTTTTCTTGGGTTATGGTCGAAGAGAGATGCTATAACACCGGCAGTAGTGTGTACACAAACTGGAGGAATGAAAGCACGCGAGGACCTTTTGGCTGATTTATCATGACGACGTCTAGTTTTCGACCCCAACATCCGCACGAAATTCGGATACCAGGATCCCGCCATTGCGATTGGTGTCCTGGGCGAGAAACCAAAGACCGTTGCGTCTTTACCCTCGGAATCGGCGTCGGTGTCGGTGTCGGCATCGGGTGGGGATCAACCAGCATGAGAGTGCTAGGCTAAAGATGACCATACATATACCCATACTCAACTCCTTCCTCTGCTATTCCCACAACCTTTCTCTCTTTCTCCCTCTCTCTCGCTATGTTTTCATACATGCGTTTGCCTCAGAATCATCGAGCGCAGCGAATCGTACATATATGCATATGCATACCCGAAGCAAAAGCCTGCATTCTGAACGGCTACGGACTCAAAAAAGGGGGCAAGAGTCGATAATGATGTATAACGAATGTAATAACTACAAATACGACGTCTACGTTACCAGAACAACTCCACAAAATTGGAATATATAAAATCCTATACCGTCCAAAACCGTCCAAAACCGTCCAAAACCGCCCAAAACCGAAGAACCCCCCCTCTATTCTTCTGTATGCCCGTACTAATATACCGAGAAGTAAAGACAGCGCCAATATGTGCACGAAATGGAATCATCTCCGTTTATACCATCTACTCTTGATATAGCAATGAAACGTAGACAACGAGCGCCCCCTAAAAAATCAGGATGCAGAACTCACAAAGGGAATAGAGGTGTGTAGAAAGAACGAATGCCGTCAACCGTTTTTCTTTGCGGGTATCTCACCAGGCCAATGTACCACCAAACCGCCTCGCCTCGCCTCCAAATACAGCCAACCGTCATCGTTTGCTCTTCATCATTGTCGTAGTTATTCAAGTCGCTCATGCGCGGCTGGAACGAACGAGAAGAAAATAATAGAAAATAAAATAAAAGAATGGCTGGGTTAGGTCTGACTCTCCGCATTCCCAAGCATCGAGCTCTTCTTCCGCCTCAACATCATGCCCCTCGTCCCCGAGATGTCTAACAAAAGGCCCAGGCCACCCCCTTGTGAACTACCCCTTTTGCTACTCCGACGATCGCGCTTCGATTCCTTCATCTCCTTCTTTTCTATTTTACTCAGTTTCTTGGGTTTGCCCTTAGCAGTCGACTTGATGTCATCTCTCAGTGGCAGTGGTCCCAAGGCAGGCGAGGAATCCGCAATAGTGCCGAGAGTTCTCCCATGCGCTTCTGGGAAGGAATCGGGTTTTATGACTGCAGCTGGTGGGATCTTCTGTGCTTCAGGAGCGGACTCGGTATGCTGGAGAGCTGGGCCAGCGTAATTCATAGCATCGAGGGGATTGATCGTTGCCTCGACCTCTCGCTGGATGTCGGGATGAACAGGGAGATTGTTGGGATAAGTGTTTGTGTCGGAAGGGTGGAACAAGCGTCTATAGCGTGACTCTGGGGAACTGGGCGCTGCAGTCATAGTGAGGTTAATGAGGGAGGCGTTTCGATGGCCGTAGATAGAGGAGGAAATGGAGGGGGTAGTGGGTTGGGAGGCTGAAGGGAAAAGTTGACGAGTAGAGGGCCATAGCGTTGGTAGTTGAGAAGAGGGCGAATGGGGCGGAGATGAGAAAACGTCAGAGGTATCGCTGTCCACGGAAGACTCCTCATCCGAAGAAGATCCGTCAGGGTTCGTTGATGAAGAAAGGGCGTCAAGGGACTTGTTAGATTCGAGGTACCGAGAGTACTTTTGGAGGGGATGTGTTGGTAGATAAGGTCGTGTGGCCTGACCAGGTTTGGCAGGGAATTTGATACGCAGATGATTAGAACGGCGAGGTATGATCGGAGATGTGGAAGACATCGACGGTGTAGAGGGGTTCGTTTTGTTCGATGGTTTGGAACGATAGAGTACTGTATTGCCTTGAGAAAGAGGCCTGCTGAAGTTGTTGAGGCGAAGATCGACTTGACTAGGGCTAAACACAACTCTTGTGCGGAATTTCCTTATCGTTTCGTCCAGTGCAAGTTCAATAGCAACGTGGTTTTTCACCCTGGAGAGCTTCGGCCACGTAGCTCGCTCTCCTGTAAGTGAGCACTGCAGCATATATTCTGTCGTTGGGTTGCTCAATACTTTTGGGAAATGGGCGTAGGATATGGATGGGAATATAGTTATGTCGCCCGAGTACCGCTGGTTGAGGACGGATCTTGCTTTAGTCAAGTAGTTCGGAAACACTCCTAGTTCCGAAAGCACTTGTAGTCGATGTAGTGCTTCTCCCTTGGCAAGGTTTGCCATGTGGTGAATCCAACTCGGTCCCGCCGAGAAGGCGGAGCTTTGCTGGGCCTCTGCACCAATGTTATCTTCTTCCTTGGCAAGAAAAGGAACTACATGGGGATTGACTTGAGAAACGATGAAGTGATTGACGTTGAACATTTCGGCAAGGCGAGTCATTGGGAGGTCGTTGTCCACAGAGCCGTCTATCCAGCCTGCATTTGGCGTTGGATTCCATGGGACTTCTTTTCCGGTCCTCGGGTCCTTGGCCAGCAGTGACGCGGGGGAGAATATGAATGGAACAGAACAGGATGCACATCTGGATTAGATAGTGTCAGTGACCGAGCCAAGCTTATGGAAAGGTGAGGACTCACACTGCAGACCAGATCATAACATTAGGAGCAGTAACATAATTAAGCAATCTCGGTAGTTCGTAGAGGCTAGCACTCGACACTGTGATGTTCAGGATGCGGCGGGTCCGGTTGTAAGATTCTTGAAACGTGATGTCGCCTAGAAGGTTCCTCATAACGTTCATCAAATGCGTAATGTCAAAGAGAGCGCCATATTTCAAGAACCGAGCAGCTTTCTTCATAATACCGTCTTCGTCCCCTTCTTTCTCAAACACAGCTAAGTCGCCGTAGCAGAATTCTTCGAGCACCTCCGGGATCTCGGCGTCAGTCTTAGTGCAGAGGACAGCACAGACGATGCTTCCTGCTGATGCGCCAGATATGATTCGGGGAAGGAGGCGGGCTTTCCAAAGGCTGCTCACGACACCTATGTGATTCATCCCGAATGTGCCACCTCCCGAAAGTAATAAAGCGCTCCGACCAAACGATTGCCGAGTGGCCAGTAGTGAGTCCATGAGCTGCCGCGGCTGGACCGGGCAATGGTCGCCCTGTTTAGCAGAAACCTCGAACAGGGCCGTCATGGTTTCTTGTGCAGACTCGATGTACCTCTCGATCAAGGCCTTGGTTCCAATATGGGAGTGCTTATAGAGTCGCAAATCGCCCATACCACCAAGCCCGCGTGTCAGGGCGGTACGTATTAGAAACAACATCTTCTTGACATCGCAGTTGATTCGAGCGTCGTCAAGTTGCTTCAGGCGGGCGGCAACGAGAGCGGCATCGTACTCGTGGGACTCGTCCTCGCGCTTCCAGAAATCGTTACCTTCGAGGGTATCCAGCTCAGTCGCAGCGGTCTTCCACTCGTCGTAGGACTCAGCCTGATGTAATCTATGAGCATACAGCTAGCGAAATGAGGTGAGAGCACTCACGTTTCTCATGCGGAGATACAAGACCTGGGTGCGATCTATCGGCGTCTCTGGGGTAGTTTTCGTCTCCAGCACGCTGTGGAAACTGTCTACAGCATCACCTATGGTTCCAACGGGATCCCTGACCAACTGGATGAGCGGCGTGAGCAGACCCCCATTGCTCTGGTTCTTCCTCGGATTTCTGGAACCACCTTTGCTGGCTACTTCTCCCTTCCCGGCTACATATAGTCGAGTGCTGCCTGTGAGCACCGTTTCAGACAGGAAGGACATCTAGAGTGAACGAACGCCATGCGCAGGCGCTGCGATGGCTGGGAGGGCCGCGGGTGGCCGAGAGGAAGTCGTGGACGCGCTATTCGGCGGGGAGTATTTACGACCGAGAGAGAGACAAAGCTGGGGGCCGGGCGATGCAGGTGGTCATGCGCAGAGGAAGCGGTATGGAGGAGCAGCGTATGCTCGGCTGCGTCGTGTGGTCGTAGTACGTTCGTAGCTGCCGTTTACTGGTCATGCGCGGTAGTTCTTTGGTCTAAGCTGGCGGCGCAACTTTAGAGGCGCCGGGAGCTGCACTACGGAATGAGCTCTGGGAAGTACTATGTCGATGTCGATGTCGCATGCAACACCACACGATTCGCGTCGTATGCGGCTCGTGGCGGACATGCAGGCTTCCTATGTACCTGCTGGCCATTCCGTCGTCATCGAACGGAACAGGCCAGCTGCCCCAGCTAAGACGCCCGCCCGCTCCGTATCGATAACACATGCGTGCACGGCCGTCCATGCCCACGCCGAGGGTATATCAAACGTCAATCTTCGAATCCGCTGTCCCACACATCCTGCACCTATTCCCACGCTGCCGGCACTCAAAGGGCCTGCTACTGCATATGTTGTCATACGACATGGTAGTCCAGCCGATCAGATGCTAGCATGTCCGACTCAGACAACCGCACCTGGCAGAGCTGCTTACTCGCACACGGCTGCTTGGCCGACTCCTTTCGACTTAACTGTATATCATGGAGTGTGGAGCGCCAACATAGACTATAGAGTACACGGCGATCCTTTTGTTCACCTGCCCCTTCTCCACGCACATTCAGCCGACTTTCCCGCAGATGGTCACGCTGAGCAAAGCGTGGGGAACCCTGGAGGTATTCAGGAGCAAGTTGCTCAGGTCATGTCTTCCCATGTGCAAACGCTAAGGCTAGTACGAAACGGCAGCCAGGCGCGCGGTGGAAATAGCCCGTCATCTTGGATGAGAAAATACCTTGTTGAATGTCTTTCACATGTCAGATACGTCAAGGCTTCAAATTTCAAAGCTGGAACACGTACGCTGTCACGCTCCAGACCACAGACTTATCCAAGGGAAGGCCTGCACGTGGATGCTCGGGAGAATATCTCGGTAGGCGGGAATAACTACTGGACAAACTGCCGGCCTTCCCGTCCGCGATGAACACTGGTACACTTGACCAACGCTCGCACCTTGGAACCTGCTTTAGAGTGTGGGAAGTCATGGTGTATCTTCTTCTGTCAGCTTCTGCTTAGCTTCTGCTGCAGCTCTCTCCCCGAAGTTTAGAATAATACCCTTTGGCTAAAGAAATGAGATTTAGCAAGCCCACTTTCAAGAAGGTGCTCGTATTTCACGAAGGAATTTTTAGCCATCTCCCACATCATATTATATTCCTCTCTCGCACTCCTTTCTACCCTCTAAGTAGTTGTACTTGGACCAATATGTACGCAGCGAGGGTGTATTGAGGTGTAGTATCACGTGACCCCGGGCCGCCGAAAGCTCCGGAGGACAGCTTACGACTACGCGCGCATGGTCCCAGCATCATCGCGAAGTTGAGAAGCTACACAACCACTTCACCATTCCACAACAATGAGGCTCCTATCCTCCTTCCTCCCTTCTTTGCTTCTTTCAGGCGCCTGCGTAGTCTCTGCTGCGTCCTCATGGAGTTTTGACGATGCCACCTTGACAGTTCAACCCAAAGGTGCAGGAGTGAGTGCAGGCGCAAAGGAAAAGTGAGCATCACACGTTCTATGTTCTCCCACATCAATGCTAATGGGTTATCCGTAGACTCAATCCCATTGCATCGTTGCCGAAAGCAGTTTCACTGGGCGCAACCGACACTTTGAAGCTGCTTCTCACCACCACCGAGGGCAAAAAGGCGAAGCGACCACATCAGGCATTCCTCACTCTCACCGACCCAACTACCGGCCTTGAAGAGTCTTTCATACTCAGCGTTAAGGACAGCGGTAAAGGAAAGGTCGATTTAGTACGGTATTTGAATCAATTGCAGAAGACGAAGCTAACCGTCTCAGGCCCAGAAGGACCTCCCCATCCAATTCCTCACCTCGTCGAAGCCGATCCAGGCATCCATCGTCATCGGAGCATTCGGCTCTTCTACACCGTACAAGAGCAAGGTGTTCGACCTCAACGTGTCCCGCGATGAGAATGTTCCACTCGCAATCCCCGAGAAGCCAGTCCGCTACGCTGCCGCAAAAGAAATTCATCACATCTTCAAAGAAGAACCCCGCTCGCCTCCTAGTATTATATCACTGGTATTTGTGGCTGCTGTCATCGGTACTCTCCCAGTATTGTTGGGTGTGTGGGCAACTCTGGGCGCCAACGCGAGCCACTTGGGCAAAGCTTTGGGCAACGCTCCCATTTCCCATGCTCTCTTCTACGGCTCGATAATCGCTATGGAGGGCATCTTCTTCCTGTATTACACTAGCTGGAATCTCTTCCAGACCCTGCCGGCTGCCGGCGTTGTTGGTCTCGTAGCTTTCCTGAGCGGAAGCCGAGCGTTGACTGAGGTTCAGGAGCGCCGTCTTGCTGGACTGAGATGATGAAAGAAAAGAACTGAAGGGTTCATTTCCGCACTTTGTGCGCGTGTGTTTGTACTAGCTGGAGCACGGTGCTTCAAAAATTCCAATTACGCGTAAAAGTATCGGGCAGCGTTGAATATGACAAGCATAGGCTAAGAGCGAGGTTGAAGGATCTCTATTTGGGGAGTACAAAATCATAGAAACATGGAAAATATCCAAATGGCTGTGCTCGTATGTTTTTGGTGGACACGACTGCGTGAAATTTCTCACCTCACAAATCACACCAGTAACAGCATATACACTCCATTAGCTCTTCGTTCCCAGCTATTTAGTTTTTGAAATTAGTGGCGCGAAAAACCATTGCTTCCATAAGTTCATGGGCCGTCGCTTCATCTATCGCAACTGCCGCTCAGCCTTGTATCTGCCTCGCCAACCACACGACTCAGCCTCAGCCTCGTCCTCATCAACCTTAGAAGCGGCGGCTTCTCACTGTGAAACACCTCATAACACGCTCGCTAGACTTACTGTAAGTATACTATGCCTTAATACGCGAACGCACGTATTGACAGGTGCCAGGCTACTCGTGTGCTCTGGTTATATGTACACGTTGCTACGACGTATCGCTTGAGTTCGAGTCGAAGTATCAGGCCAGCACGTCTATGTCACAGAGACTCCACAGAAAAGGGCCTACGCCCAACGATCACGCCCCTCTCATGACTTCCCTACCGCGCCTCCAGATAGTCGATGCCTCGTCCTCTTCCAAGCCCGACAACTACAGGGTATCGCCTGCGTCAGCATCAGCGTTAAACCTGGTGAGCAGAAGCTTTGAATCGGTCTGGGAAGACTGGTCAGGAAGAGGAGGAACACATGTCGATTTTCTTCCAGCGGAGGCCCTACCTCTGACAGAGGGGAGATTCCTGGGCCACGGCGTCATGGGAGGTGTCTACGAAACCGTCATCTCTGGGCATGCCTTTGCGTGGAAGCGGAGATTTTGTAGACGTAAGATTTCCGATGCGGAGAGGAAGGAGATTGAGATCTTGAAGAAACTCTCGCACCCGCACATTGTTCAGCTCGTTGGAACATACACGCATCGCCAGTTCCTGGGCTTGCTCCTCCATCCTGTTGCCGTCTGTGATCTAGCCACCTTCTTCGATGACTGCGAAGCAAATCAAAGAGAATTGGAATCGGCACCAAGACGACGTTTCCGTCAACTTGGTATTGATCCCGATCCCTGGGGCAATTTCAGATCGGCAGTAAGTGGCTACATATACTCTAGGATCGGATGTCTTACCAGCGCTGTCGAGTATCTTCACTGCCAAAAAATCCGGCATAAAGATCTCAAACCATCAAATGTACTGCTTTCCCGTGGTACTAGAGCTCGTCATCGCTAACTAAGATCCAGATCCTACTTTCCGCAGATGGGTTATGGCTAACCGACTTCGGTACTGCAACTGATTTCTCGCTGCTTTCCGCTAGCGCAACAGAGAATGGGGAACGTGGCACTCCCAAATACTTCGCCCCCGAGGTCGCTGAATACGCCCCTAGCGGACGTAGCGCAGATATGTTCTCCTTGGGCTGCATATTGCTCGAGATATGCACCATAATGGCCTACTTCCAACTCAAACCTTTGAGGGATCTTCGCCCAGCGCTGGACAAATCATTCCAAGCCAATCTCCATATGATCAACAATTGGTTCTCTATTTTCAGTAAACCGCCCCCACAGAGCCAACATCTCCTACTAGAAATAAGGTCCATGCTCTCGAAAGACCCAAAACAGAGGCCCTCGGCGGCTGAAAGTCGCATCCATATAAGTCACCTTGACTACTTTGCCACAGGAAACCGTGTATCCCTATTTGGAAACTGTTGTAAAACGTGGACCATACCCATCTCTGAGCATAAGGAGGAAATGGCTACGTTGAGGAACAATTTCCAGGGCGAAATTCAGGCCTTGAAGGAAGAGCTCAGAAGGAAGCATCTCGAGGATACGGCAAAGCATTTGAAAAAGGAAGAGCAGCTTCAATCAGAAATTGAGAAACTGAAAGACGACAACATGAAGCTGAAAGCCAACCCTCTGTTGAGGCCTCGGATCTCTGAGCTCGGAAACGATAACGAAGCGTTGTGGAGAGACTGGGCGACGGAGACGCCCCAGGCAGACATTGATAAGCTGAAGAGGATATATGCAGCTGGAAAGAATCCGATTGAGGATGATGAGTATTACGAGACCAACGGGTGGCTTAAGCTTGAAGAGAGGTTAGAAAAAACCGCGCATGGTGGTTTTCATAAACCACTCGCTCCTCGTAGGCGCAACGCAATTCCTCACAGACCTGATTGGGAGTAGGACCGTCTAGCTAACAAAAACATTAATCATGAACGTTCGGAACAACTGAGCATAACACGTTGTTCGCACTTTTTCAACATGGGTAACGGTTGTTGAAGCTGGTGTGTGGTACATGTTGGCTTTCTTCGAAAGTAGTGCTACTGCCCTCCAGTCTACTATAACCCTAAACTCACTCCATCCCCATTTTCATCTCATCTAATTTAGCCTCGTGTGCCTTAGCACTCCCTCCGCATTCTCCCTCTCCACAATGCCCTCCTCCACCATGTCCTCTAGAACCCTCACAAGCTCCTCCCGGTTCCCCTTCCACTTGTCTTGACTCACCACCTCGCCACTCGCGGCCTCTTTTAGAATCTCCGCCACGGTTGCCTTCGCATCCACAGTCTTCTGGACATCGTCCTCGCCAGCCATTACCGCGTGCTTCCCCGCACCGCGATAATACACGCCCGCATTCGCCACCAGCACAAGCTTGCTATCCGCCCATGCGGGCTTCGCCTCCGCAAACAGCGAGATCCGGAAGCGGAAGAGGTCCGTGTCGCCGCGTGCTGCGTAGATACCGGCGAGCCGGGATGAAGAACGAATGCCAGAGTCTGACTTGATAGAAATCTGCGAGAGGACAGTCTGTGTTCGAGACAAGGCCGACCATTGAACCTCGAGATCGGAGAGGAAGGTCGGCGAAGAGGGCGTGTAGGCCTCGAGGTCGGCGATGGCGGAGGCGAGGTCGGTGAGTGCGTCTGCGTATGCGGACATGGCGGCCGTGAAGTCGGGGTCGAACTGTGTGGGGTTCGGGGGAGTCTTGATCAGGTTTGCGAAGATTTGTTCGACTTCGGCGGCGTATTTGGATGCATCGAAGTGGTGGTTTCGGTAGTTGAATTCGGCGACGGCAGAGCGGAAATTTGCTATGGTGAGGAGAGCGTCGGTTGTTAGTGATGTTCCGGGGTCTTCGATGGTGGATGGGGAGGCGATGGAGAGGGTGGGGCCCGGTGCGGGTTCTTCTGTGGGTCCTGAGAAGAGCGAGGCTCCGATGAGAGTGATTAGGGGGAGCATCTTGTCGTTGGCTATTGATATTCCGTCGTGTATCTTCAGCTCCATGGTTTGCTGGTTAGTGCCATCGTAGAGTATAAGGAGCGATGTCAGAGTTGAGAGCTTGGCGATACATGTATCTAGAATAGCCTCGGGCGTGACAGGCTCGACAACTGTGGCCCATTCTCCTGGTGATTCGGATGAATTCGAAGACACCTCCATAGAATCTTGCTCCAGGGCTTCGGTACTCATTTCCTGGTCGACATCTTGGAACTCCTGATGCTCTTGCGAGGCATTCGCCTTGGCGATTTCAGCTTGCATCTGCTCGTATTCGGACTGTTGATTGTCGAGACATTTAGTAAAAATGTCCAAGGCTTCTTCGAGACAAGCTCTCGCTTGGGGTTTGGCAGTCTCCTGGTTGCTATTTTCGAGCAAGACCTCTGATATGGAGGTTAGAACCTGACCCGTGTTGAAGAGGATGTCTGTGTTGCTAGGGTTGAGTGATATGGCGGTTCGATGGGAGGCGAGAGATGCTTCTAGTAATGTATTCTTGTCGCCGAGAAGAGCGAGGATACGCCGGTTTGTGAGAAGGGTGTATTCGAGGGTTGCTCTGGCGGAATGTCAGAACGTTTTAGTTGGAAAGGATATATTTTCGACTTCATGACGAGAATCCGTTTTCTACATGATGAAGGGAGTGGATACGATGATTGAAACTAACTCACTTGTTGTATGCAAGATCGAAGGACTTGGGATACCGTTGGAGCCCGGCATCCAACATATCAATCGCTCGTTGAAAGAACCGCGTCGCTTTTTCAATGTCTCCGGCGCGCCATTTTCCTGCCGATTTCTCGAAATCGTCCGCAGCTTGCAGGAAGTCGATTTCGGACTGTGGGACCTGGACCTGATATCGTTAGCGAAATTTCGTTCTACGAAATTGCATGCTTGACGGAGTGGATTTGTTGCTACCTTGGATTTTCCCTTCTTCTCTAATTTGCGGCTGAGAATATCTTCCCTCTTTGGAGGCATTGTGATGGCGTTGAGGTAGTGGAGAGGTGGCGGAGAGGTGGTGGGTTGATAAAGGCTGGAAGGTTACATGCTAGCGTCGATTTGTGAGCGGGGTGCGTGCAACTTGACATTCTTCACTTATATGCATGCATGACCTATCGATTCACTGCTTGTCGACGACGCGGTTTGGGGCAATTCCATTCATTGATAAGCCTTTTGGGGCGTTAATGCCTGGTCATGACCTTTGCCCTCCGGCGCACAGATTATCAACGTCGAAATCGTCAAACCATCGAGACTTGTCCAGTAACATTCCATTCGCATCAAACTTCACACCCTCTTCTGCAAGCAGCTTCCGCTTAGACTCCTGATTCTGGCCACTCGGTACTTTCTCCCAGTCGCCTTTGAAGCCGCCGATAAACTGCACAGTGTCAGCTGGATAAGTAGAGCGGGTGGAGGGCAGCGCATCACTCACGCCGGTGCTCGCAATGCATCGATGGCACGGAATCTCCGGCGCGAATGGATCTTAAAGAGAAGCAGCAAAGTCAGCAACGCTTCTTGTAGATATAGCTTTAGTAGGACAAAGACTTACTGTTCCTCAGCGCGCCACCGACAGCGCGCGGCGACGACTTGAGCGCCTTCGACATGGCAGCGTACGACGTGATTCTGCCCTCGGGGATCTGTTGCAGCAGCGTGTAGACGCGCGTCTGGTATTCTGTGACTTTGTCCTGTTTCGCCATGTTCATCGAAGGATGGTGTTTGAGTGGAAAGGAAGAGAAAATGAGGAGAAATGTAGCGGTTTATGGAGGGCTGGCGCGTGATCACGGGATTACGCAGCATGCTTTTGATGTGGCCTTTCACAGTTAGGAGCGATTGGTCTGTGCGCAATATTTGACAACGGTGGAATTCGGTCTATAGCATGCCTCCGCTTACGAGTGAGCAATTTTAGCAGTCTGTCCGCCTGTAGCCCAAGTCTAACTTTAAATCAAAGTAGTTAATCTCCCCGGAGGCACCGGAAAGCAGTATGACCCCTTCAGTGGTCCCTTATAGACAACATGCAGTATTCATTACAGTTTCCTGTTTAAACGCGAAGAACCGACCTTCTCAGTGAGTGCCCCAGTATTATATTCAGATACTTCTTCTTTACCCCTCGAACCAGCCCTCATCTCCAGCACCAGCGAAACAAAGCCTCCTACATCACGCCATATTCCTATTCTTTTTTTTCTCTCTCTCTCTCTCTCGTCTAAACACCACCGCCGAATGGGGCTTCTCAATATGGGATTTGGTGGATTTGGCCGAGTGAACTTGAAGCGATGTCTATCTACTCTTGTGTTGTTGTGTCAAGCTTCTGTAGGATATCAAAACTACATCACACTTGGTTCCAACTTGATGCAATGCGTTGGCCCACTGGGTCTATGATTATGATCGAACACTCGACAACCCTCCTTCAAGCTTATAAAGCCACCTGCAGTCTTTTTACCACCCCCTTGGCACTTATCATTGCCGAAACGTGGAAGGCTAGCAGTGACATCACCTCGGATCATTTGACAGACGCTCTTAGGTTTCGCTCGGCGTGTACAGTCGGTGTACAAGGGAGAAGAGTAGTGGTATGGGGAGAAGAGTAGTGGTATGGGGAGAAGAGTAGTGGTATGGGGAGAAGAGTAGTGGTATGGGGAGAAGAGTAGTGGTATGGGGAGAAGAAAGAGCTGGATAGATTCACAACACCTAGAATTCACAAAGAGAATTAGGGAATCGCGGGTGTGGTTTGAGTTAAAAATAATTAAATTTCACTACACATCAACTGAAACAAGAATGCCATAACAGCAACAAACCTTCATTATAGCCTCCGGTGCGCTCTATCCCCTGCGTCTCGTGCTCGGACTCTTCGCTGCGGCTTTGGTAGAGTTGTTACCGCTGCCACTCCCTGCACCCTGCTTCTCGGCCTCAATCGACTTGTTGAGCTTCTTGTTCTTGTTCTTGGTCTTGGACACCTTGGTTTTGGTGGCGGGGCTGTTCCAGTACCATAGTACTTGGATGAAGAGGACGGCGTTGAGCGCGAAGCCCGCGATGAAGCCGTAGAGGATCAGCGGGTCGGGGACTTCTTGCAGTGTGGTGAAAATGCGGGAGAGGGAACCGAGGAGATAGTTGATGACCTGCAGGCAATATTAGTATAATTTCTCTACTCATAACAACGCCGTGCCAGTTTAGAATTCTTCTGAATGCAGAGTGTGACGAATAAGGGACAGAGAGATAGAGTAGAACCTACAGCAAAAGCACTCAACTGCCCCGTCCCTCCCTGGCTCCAAATCGTCGCAATCTGCGGCACTTTACTAGCGACACCTAGAACCCCCGCCGCAGCCTGCAGCCACGCCAGCATTTTCACATCGACAATATCCTCTCTGTACAACGTGGCGCCCGCCATCGCCAGCGCGCCGACCCACACGCCGATCCAGCTCTGCTTTCCGCTGTACCCCAGCACTAAACTCGAAATCACCACATTCTGCACCAGGATCAGTGCCGTTTCTCCGTATGTGCTGAACGGGAAGCCGTGGCGAATGTTATAGCCTAGGCTGATAAGGTACGAGCTACTCTCGAGCAGGTACGATAGGAAGCTAATGCCGTCGGCGGATTCCGATTTAATGAGCTTGACAAGCTGTGGAATCTTGACGATGGAGGATGCGCCGATGATGCCGATGCCTAGGCCCTTGGAGATGGCTAGTTTGACGCAGTCGGGCGCCGTGAAGGGGTCGATGTCTAGGATCAGCGTTTTATAGCAGTACGGGCCGAGGAGGGTGCGCCCGGTCTCAGTGATGGGTGCGGGGAGGTTATGGGTGAGCGGCTGGAGGGTGGACCGGATGGACTCCATGGTGAAGGGCGAGGGGTAAGTTTGGGTGATGGGGATGGGTGGTGAGATGCTGAGGCGTGGTGGATGACTTTTGTGCCCAGGTATGCGTGTGGTGACGCAAGGCTTGGTATGACCGAAGTTGCTCCGGTGGACCCTGAAACCCCGGAATTGTACATTCACTCCTTCAGGGGTTAGCGCTGGGTTGGTCAAGCATAGACACGAAGTCATAACGCCTGAAATGTATGCTTAAGGATTGATATCTATTGATGTATCACTAAGACTTGAACGTAAAAATCGCAACATAGAGCATATATACATGGACTATGCCATTCAGGCCCTATATCTATCTATGAGCTGGACTCTTCCAACAATAATGCAAGACTCAACAAATTAAAAGAAGACAATGCGCCTCCATGCACCCATTCCTTCTTAGATTGGGCCCCGTAGAGCGGAGAGAAGATGGTATCAGATCTTATACGCGAGAAAATACAAACCAAGGCAACCTATGAGCGAGCGTGAAGTCGAGAGGAAGACAATAGCACAAACCGCATTCAAACCCTGTCCTCGGCAAAGTCAAGGACCTCGCAGTCATCCTCAAAAAACCCTTCTTCGTCTTCATTCGCACCTTCTCGCTTCACACGCCTTCGTCGTGTTGTCACTACCACTTGCTCAACTTCCTCTTCGCCGTCTCGGAGCACCAATTTGTTCTCGATCCTAGCCGCAACGCCAGAAATCACATCATCTTCTCCAGAATCATACGTTTGAGTTGCCGGGGAAGAGACGCGAATGGCTTCGACATCTTCTCCAAAGAGCCATGGAGAGTCGTCGTCGTAGTGGTGCAAATTAGAGAGAAGATCTGGGGTTGGTGCGTACCATTCGTTGCTGCTATCATTGGCATCGGGAGGAGACCTAGCGAAGGTAAAGCGAGCAACTCGTCGATCGGTATAGAACGGCTGGTATGGCGGGTTCGTTTCTATTTCCGAGAAGCTTAGAGGGGCTGGGGAGGGTCCTGCTTGCTTCTTTCCGATACTCACCCCTCCCTTGCTTTTGCGAGGAGGAAGTGAGCGAGGAAGCCATTCGCCATGGACGTCGTAGGGATTCTCTGGTTCGCTAGCTAGGTGGCTCAGTTGAGCAACAACCGACGGCGCAAATGGCGTGTCGCGGATAGGATTCAGGCCAAACTCGACGAGCTTCTTCTTGGATATGGAGGTAGCGTTTGCAGATTTTCCTTTTCCAGTAGCAGGACGCATTTGGATCCTATAGATCTGAAGCACACCACCAGCGACGAGGGCAAGAGATCCCCGGCCCTTGCCAGTCAGCCATCGCACACTATGAGGCTTGACTCCACTCAGGGAAGTAGGAAGCGTAAGCTTGTTGTCACCAGCATGGCGAATGTTGTTGATCGACTTGCCCACTCCAGCAGCTACGGCTTTGCTGGATTTGGCACCAACGGCCGGCGTCATACCAAGACTACTCAGGGTGAAGCGAGATCCGTTGCTGCTATTGCGTGAACGAACAGCATCGAGGAAGGGTCTAGCGGTACCGTTGAGGGCTTGCATTGCAGAATTGACGGCACCACCACGGCCTCCACCAGTTATATTTTCCTCTTTCGGTTTTCCGCTTTGAATGGGGTTACGAATTCGTCGAGAAGGGGGCCATTGGAATGCGGATGCAGGCATCAGGAACATGTGCACAGTGCCCTTGTCAGTAATGACTGCTAGTTTGTCAAGCTTCGGGGCCGACCAGACTACATCCACAACATTGGTGACTGTCATACGAGCAAACCTGGCAACCTGGCGCACATGCGGTCCAATAGGCTGTTCCCTCGTAGTTTTGCGGGCTCTCCGGAAAGCCATGCGCTTAAGGTCCCAGACGTCCTGGAAGTCTCCTTTCTTGCTAACCGTCATGAGCATCAACCCACTTGGTGAAAATGATAGGAAAGTGCAGCCTAGAGCTGCGGGTATCGTGGCAATCGCGTGCAGGGCGTTCTTGTTTCGAGCTTCCTCGGCATCAAGCAGCTTCTGCAGGTCGTAGATTGAGATCACAGTAGCTTCTTGCCTGGGCTGCGCTTGGTTGTGACCATGTGTTGGCGGAAAATACTGTTGCTGAGTAGGCTCTGCACTATATGGCACGCCGTTCATATTTCCATTCATTTGTGATCCCTTGTTCATGTAGTTCTTAAAAGCCTGTATGCCCTTCTCGGTAGCCCATCGGGCTCCCTTGATTGCAACTTGGGTGCCTTCCCTCGTCAGACGATTGATAAAACCGGCTGCTTCAGGAGCATCCACAGCACAGTTGGGCGAGGGCTGAGGTGGCACCGTGTGGTACGCTAAGCCAGGCGGTCTCTCATAATATGGAGATGTCAGGGCTACACCATTGACAGGAAACAGCGTGGTAGATGCTGGCGGGGTGACAGCGAGCCAACGGTCAGAGAGTGAGAATACTGGGACCCCGAATTTCTCGGGAGGGATCTCTTCATGCCCACCATCAGCGGCGCTCGAGGCGCTTGAATGGCTTCCCCGTTCTCGGAACTGGACTGAAGACCAGACTTTTCCTATGCAACGGAACTTCTCGTGATAATCTTGGTGGTCTCTGAGATAGGGAGCAAAGATAAAGATCTCCCCACTTGCGCCAGATGCAACCACAACAAACTTACCCTTTGCGTCCAGGACGAAGTCGCCCACGGGAGGTGGAGGCTCGAACATTGGACTCTCCATAGGACTAGTAAGCGGTATCAGCGGGCTCTTGTAGAGAATGGCGATTCGCTGTTTCTCTTTCAACGAGTAGATTTCAACAGTTGTTTGATAATTGGTTACTGTGTTCGTAGAATCGTTTTCTCCCCTTGAAGGAGGCCGACTTGGAGATTCAGATGAGGAGTCATCAATAACCGAAGGGGGTGCGCTCCCGCTGTTGGCGCTCTTGCCTTCTTGTACAACTGGCCCATGAAGTATGAGAGCAATCAAGGGTCGAGAGGCAGATAAGGGGTCGCTCCGAGAGATCCAGGGGAGGATTTTAGCCCCTAGAACGCTACCTCGAAGGCCCTCTAGGCGGCCAACAAGATCCATTTTGCCTTTGTCGACTCGGAACACTTCCATTCCTCCCTGATAGCCGATGAGCAGAACATTCTCGGCGGATTTGGCTGCTTCGTCTCCAGCCATACTTAGGGAGTCGAAGCCACAGTAGTAGCCGGCCTCGCCTGCAACTAGCCCTCCATTTTCGGTGCTGCCCAGTCCAAGGTCGAAGTCAGGTAGGTTATAATAGTGGGCTTGTGGCTGGTGTGGTAGAGGCGGATTTCCTGCGAAGTTTTGGGCAGGAGGCCGGGCGCCGTATTGCGAGTACATGGAGGCCCTTCGATCCCTGCCTGGCGACTCGTGAGGCGAGTTCTGAAGGCGCCCACCGAAGCTGGTGTAGTGATTCGGGTGGCTCAGGGGCCTCATGCCGGCCGCGGGAGGCGAGTTGGACATGTTCGGCTGCACATAAACACCCTCGCGGCCTCCTGGTGAGTTCTGGAATGTCGGCGGCGAGCCGTTTATGGGGATGCCACCGTTTCCCGGCGATGCCTGGTTCGCGAAAAAGGGCAACGATTTGGTCCACTCGTTTGTGTAGTGCGCTGCAGTCGTCTTGGTGGCGCCCAGAGCCGACAGCAGTGGAGACGTGGTTGCATTATATGTTGGAGGTCCGGGAGGAGACGTAGAGGAGTACCTCGGTGCCGTAGGCGGAGACTTTGTTCTGCGGCGGAGTCAGTACTGGTGACGGCAAGTCGACGCATAGGGTGCTCCAACTGCCTCCACGTCCTTCGCGACTCAAGCAGGGTGCCTCTCGCCGTGCCGTGGGGAGCGTCACAGCAGGCGTAGATGTGGAGTAATGTGCAGTGGCGGCGGTACTCACATCTCTCGGGGATAAATACGCGTAACCCTCTCGCCGTACCTATCTCGTCTTCCCAGCTCATGTCTCGAGATGTTCCGACCGCGCGACTGAGGCTTGTCCAGCGTCTTGTTGCGGATGCGCTGCTGCTGGTAGAGGTACGAAAGGCCAGAGGGCTGGTTCGTGGCGGCTGGAGCGTCCGGCGACGGGCTCATTCAAATAGCGGAGAGGAGTGCGGCGGGAGCTGTTCGGCGTGCTGGTCGTGGTGTGCGAAGAGAGGAGATGCGGTGTTGAGGGGGCGGAGGGCGGGTGGACGCGGCGGGTACCGTCTGAGGTCCTTCTAAGACAAAGGGCGCTGCGTCATGGGCTGTGGCCGCGACCCCGTGTGCAGACCGGGTGGCTCGTGCCAGGTGGACAGAGACAGCGCCTCTTCACGAGATATGCTGGAATGTAGGTGCCTAGGTGCCTAGTCGGGCGTCTATCTGGCCTTTCTGTTGCGGCGCTCGAGACTTGGTGGGCGTGGATCACTCACGGCGCGCTGCGGGGCGCTTCGTGCCTGGGCGGGGAGCTTCGGTCGACACGGCCGGCGGGTGGCAGCTCCTCAGCAGTCAATGCAGAGGAAGCTGGATAGACTCGTCGACGGAAGCGGGCAGGAGCGGCGAGATAGCGGCACAGGCAAAGCGTTGGGCTTGAGAATGTGGTTGAGCAGGAGGTACGGGCGGATGTGAGTCTATCAGCTCGAGGGCTGGAGCGGGGAGCTCACCATGCAGCCAAGGTCAACACCATGTCGCTGCGGCGATTCGGCAGAGAGGAACCGCCCTTCCCGCTTGCCCTTCGAGCTCCTCCGCCCACTCTACGCCATACGTGTCAATCTACCTCGGTGCCAAAGCCGCCCCCGGATGCAATAGAGCGTGCGAGACGCCCGCAGCTGTTTGCAGAGCGCATTCCGCCGTCTGCGGTTCCTCCGCCTATCAGCACTCCACCTCCTCCCACACCTCGACCATTCACTCCCTCACTGCATCCAGTGCCCACTCAGGCGTCGACATGGCCTTCTGGTCGCACGCTTACCCCGATGATCTGCGTCGTTCCGCCCCCGCGAGCCAACAAGTACAGGCAACGCCTATGGAGGACGAGTAGTGGGAGATAATAGTCTGGTGAGAGTGGGGAATATAGGAAGCCCACAGAGTCTGGACATTGAAGAAGTGAGGGCGTAAGGATCGGGTTCGCTCTAGCTTCTGCATCTCAACCCCTGCCAGGAAAGAAATGTAGAAATGAACTGCTGGCGCGCGTAACGTTGGGTGACTACAATTTGGCAGCAAAGGACTCGACTGAGCCTATTGGCTTCCCAAGATTCCTTCTGTATTCAACAAAAACGTCCCCCGGTTGCGTAGATTCTTAGAAGCTGCGCTACTCTTGGACCCGTAAGTGACATTTCAACTACCCTTGGCTCATTATCTTCACGTCACTCCTCAACCCCATGGCGAAATCGAGACATTTAAGAGCAGATTTGCGACCAGCATATGTCCTTCTCATGGGAAGACCAGGTCCTCTTTAAGCTTGAATTTATCCGAGGACCTGGAACCGATCCGATGCTGCACGTCGTCCGAGCCGGAAACGAGTCGTCGTGTCCATGCATTCGACGCAATCATGCAGCGTCTCGGCTCCCACCTCGTGTTCTCCCCTTTCAGGCTGAGATTCACTGGCGATCTTCTCCTCTGTCGAGGAACAAGTCTTGATATAGTCTAGAGTCTGGTCCTTGGGCTGTCAAGGCCTCCTTTTAAGTATTCTTCCACCCTTCAATTTTCTCGCGGCCTTTTCCGGCTCATACCAAAGTATAGAGTGTAGAGCCTACTCAATAAGTTTTATTCTTTTTAAAATTTAGTTAGAGGAGCATTAATGTGCAACTTCAGCTAGACCGCAGAGTACTCGACCTTCTATTTCTCCCCAAATCTCTTTATTTCATCGTCGCTCATATTTCAACTTTCCTACAGACCATGACACGCACTCTCCAGATAGCCATCGCGCTATTTTGTGTTGCTACATCGCCCGTCTTATCTCAATTCACCAATCTCCCCGAAGTCCCTCCCGGTATCTTCACCGCCAGCACACGGATCGAGATCCAATCCACAGCAGCGGCCGCCTGGGATGCTCTCACTAATTTCCCCGCCTATGCGAACTGGAACCCTTTTGTCCGGTTAGCTCTCTCTCTTTCTCTCTCTCAATACCTCTCCTCAAATTTCTCTCCTCTAAATGCATCCACTCCAGTGCCGCCATCGTTGTGGACCCCACCAACCTCACCCTCCCGTCCCAATACCCCGTCGAAAACAGACGTCTCTATCTCCGCACTCAGGCTCCGCCTCTGCCTCTCCCGGTATCTTCCTCTACACCCGACAATATTCTTCACACGCAGGTTGCCTACGAAAACATCACGCACGTGCAACCCCAGCTTGGACGCTTGGCGTGGAGGTTCGCTGCTCCAGACGAACTTCTTGATGCGGAACGATGGCAAGCTGTCAGTGATATTGGGGATGGGAAAGTATTGTATGAGAGTCGAGAGGTGTTTTCAGGAGCGCTGGCAGAGGTGTTAAAGGAGGGAATGGGGAAGGCGCTGCAGGAGGCGTTTGAGGCTCAGGGGAAGGGACTGAAGCTACTACTGGAGGGAGGAAAGTGATCTGGTTGCTTATAGAATATTCTAATGAATATCGTATTGGTGATACCGTTTGGAGTTGGGTCAAATTTTACGGCTATTTGAGGTCGAAAATACTTTACAAGGCGCGACTTGCCGGCAGAACAATGCGCAAGGCAAAGGATTACATCATGGCCAGTTTATGGACTCTTAATATACATTTCGCTCCTATATCATGCGACAGAGAGCTATTTCGATTCTGATGTTGCAATCTCATACGTGAACTCCAAGTTATCGAAGAAGTCCGAATGACATGTCTTGGCATCTCGGAACAACCCGAGTTGCGACATTCGTCATTCGGTTCCGAATGTTGCGTATCACGCTGCACTTCACACAACGTATCACGCCTCAAATCGCCCTCAGGCTTCCGTCAGGAGGTTGTTAACATGGCTTCTTGTCTTACATGCACTTTCTTCTTCTTATCCTGCTGACATGCGCGTGGCGAAGCTGTACTTACTCCTATCATCTCTTTTGAACCCATCACATTGCACTCCTTGAGCCTTTGGCGCCTCCAGTTCCACCACGCGTGTACACACATATTATATACGGTCACACAGCGCAGGTACCCGCATTCTTCTATCCAGTTAGCTCTCTAGCATGGCTGCCTCGGATTCCGGCGTCGTACTTTTCGCGAAGGCAATCTCTAGACTCCTAGGCTGGACGTACTTCCTCTGCTGGTAAGTCGTCATCAACCTTGAACAGCCAAGTAGCAAAGACAGACGGGTAACACTTGCACAACAGGTCCGGATCCTTCTACCCCCAGCCTATCTCGAACTGGAAGAGAAAATCTACCCTTGGTCTCGCGATAGACTTCCCCACCTTGAACGTCCTAGGCTTCATTTCCTACACGATCTCGACCGCTGCCTTTCTCTACTCGCCCACGATTCAATCGCAGTATGCATTTAGACACCCCGAGTCGCCAGAAACGACCGTCCGCTTCAACGATTTCCTATTTGCAGCACACGGAGCCCTGCTGTGTATAATCATATACAGCCAGTTCTTTCCACGGATCTGGGGGTTCAAAGTAGGAGCTAGACAGAAAGCAAGTCAAGCTATACTTGGGATTTTCTGGGGTTGCATACTGGGTATACTGATCGTTGCATTGGTCGTCCAAACCCAAGGAAAGGATGGGGGATACGACGCCTCTGGCTGGGCATGGGTCGATGTGGTAAGTCTGTAGAGATCGAGCGGTGGACGTACAAATACTAACCTATGAAAGATTTATGCTCTTGGATACGCCAAGCTGGCGACAGTCGTCATCAAATACATTCCCCAGGCCTATGTCAACTACAAGCGGAAATCTACAGTGGGATGGAGCATATATCCCATGCTTCTTGACTTTGCCGGGGCCATCTTCTCGATGGGCCAGCTTATCATTGACTCTTCCCTGCAGAACAGCTGGGAAGGGGTGACAGGAAACCCTGTCAAGTTTGGGCTCGGCAATATCAGCATTCTCTTCGATATCATCTTCATATGCCAGCACTATATTTTGTACAGAGTTCCAGCCAAGGATGAGGAGGACCAGGAACAAGAAGACGACGAACGAGAGCGCCTCTTAGCCCAGCGCATTTACTAGACCCCTCGAGTTCTGTCGCGTCCGCTGAATTGGGACCTACAGTACGTTGCTAGCTCCGTCTGCTGGAATCGTTTCTTCCAGAGTGGCTCTAGCGAAAAGTCAAAAGCTCCCCCCCCCAACCGTAGATATCATCTTGTGGTATAGGCTAGATAGCACTATTGCCGGAACGAGCATTCTGAGCTCCCGTGGAAGTGACTAGGTTGGGTAGATTTCGCCGTCATTGCGCCGTCGCATGGCAAGACTCTGAACCGATGCACGGAATGAGCGGGGCCGCTGTTGATCGAGTATCGTGTGTCTCGATCGCGGCGAGTCATATGTCGCCTACCGCAAAGTTAGAGTCATGTGGAAGCTGAAAGGCGGAAACGTCAGAACTTTGACACAACGTTGGAGGCGTAGAGCTTGTCGATCGACCCTATCTGTACATGCAATCATACGATCTCAATCAAACAATCTCGACGAGGTTAGATATCCGTAGACCATCTAGATCCAGTAGCACGCACCATGGGTTGATCGTCTCTGTTGCCGTCGCCTCGCGCACGAGAGCAGAAAAGGCCCCCGAATATACCTTGCAGTATCGAATCTTTCATTTTTGCAGTGGGCGAGTCAGAGCGGCGAATGGCAACGTCTACGAGTCCCGCCGAGTCAGGGCAGCCCGAAAGCTCAGCAGGGAGAAGGATCGCCGCGTCGTCACGGCAGATGTTTGATGGGCCAGGATGGCGTTGCTTCTCGAAGTCGCAGCGCCGGGGATATTTTTCTTTTCACGAAACAAAACACGACGCGCGTGACAGAACCGGAATGCCTTAATCCTCATGCATGCTCGCGCGGGCTGAAGCGACAGAAGTGCATGGCGACAGAAGATCTCCGCAGGGTTGCCACGGACTGGGCTCCACGTTCTGTGTTGACAATCAGGCACGCTCAGGCACTCCTCAAACGGCACGACCGGGTGGCTGAGGAATGGGGTTTTGGGTTCCCGCCGCAACAGAAAGTAATGCCACAATGCCTCCTCCTGACATGACTTCACTCCCCCCCGCGCCCACCGCGCCCTGCTCGACACCACCACCATGAGCGCGACGCCGCCCTGCCGTGCCACCTCGCGACGTTGCCCCAGGTAGCCCCGCCCGCGCACTACCGACCTGGACGCCGACGTGCATCGTGTCTGACAGCGCCCTGCATGTGCGAACGCGGCGGATGCGGTGCCACCCTTGATTCGACCTGTTCGCAAGACACCATCTCCAACAGCGCGCTCTGCACTGTCGGGGCGATCCGCCAAGCGCAGAGCTATTGGCCTGCCGGGCCTGGTCCTGCGAACCTCTGCTGGGAAAATCCATGCGCCAGCTTTACCCGCACTGCTACGGCCATCCTCGACTGCACAAAGGGCTTCCAGCGCGCCGCCCAATCTGGCCTGGCCCCAGCGACGGCGCCGCGTCTTCAGCGTAGCGGAAAAGCTGTCGGTCGGTTCACCCCTCTGGTACGTACAGACCCAGCTGTGTTTCATCGCGCATCCTCGTCATAGTTCCGCGTTTTGCTCCTTTAAGGTGCCGTCCAATGCCCATCCCCCAGATGTCAACCCGCGCTCATCTCCAAATCGAGAAGCCCTTTATCCTCATGCCCTAGGCATCCATGGTCGAATCAGCACCCATGTTCAAGATTAAAAGGCGTTCAGGTCACCGTTTCTTTTCCTCTCCTCAGACTCAGCCGCCCACTATTTCCAGTCCTACCGATTTTGTCAAACTCTCGGGCATGGGCAGCGTCGGCGAGGCGCCGGGAACTTCAACTCCGGCACGCTCATCTGTCAATAGCGCCATGACGCCTGCCCACGGATCTGCCAATGCAATCAAAAGTGACGATAGAATCGGGGACAGTGGCGCGGTAGGCGAACCGCTCGTCCAGGATTACGAACAGGTCCAGCCAGAGCATGAGTATCATGCAAACCCACTACAAGAAGCCGCGCAGACGTCACCTGCTCGGTCGTCAACAACATCAACCCTTCTCCGCCCTCTCCACCCTGTCACTTCCTCCTCGGACGAAGACACTGCTGCCCCACCACCACCAGACTTCACCCGTCGGGGCATTCACATTCCTATGCGGACCAGGTAAGTCCCACCGCCGTAGACCGAGTGCCCCCTCTTGCCTTTGCTTAGACTAATCGTATACCAGCTCAAGCAGCAAGACCGCCATCAGCTCCAGTAGCAAGACTGCCACCAGCTCCAGACGCCGCTTCTTCCGCTCGTCTAGCAACCAGTCTACATCCATGCAGTCCACACCAATGCAGTCCACGTCAGTGCCTGGCACACCGGACTCGTACTCTCGCGCTGGCGCACGTAGCTCTGCCGACTCTGTCATATCTTACGAGACATCAGCGTCCTCAATCAACACGCAATCGCTCGCCCCTCTACAGCAGAAGGGGCCGCTAGATGATGTCGACCGCCTCTCGCCCTTGCTGGAAGATGACCCCAAGTCGTTCGACCTCGTAGCACCCACCGAAGCCGAGACGGGCAAAGTCTTCTCGCTGGAATCCCAGTCCGAGAACATGTTCTCCAAGCAGCATCTCGAAGCCATTTTCAAAGACACGGCCTCCTTGCTTCGATTTACGGCCTTTCTAAGTATGGCAAGACCAAAGTCTGTCCCCGTGCTAATTTACTATCTCGATGCTATGAAGGCCCTACGAGCGATCAACTATGCCAATGCTGTTGCAGAAGCGCTGGAGCCTCTGGAGGGCCATGAGTTCACCCACAATACCGCGCGACCGACGGTCAATGCCATTCTCGAAGACAAGGCGAGTGCGGCATTCGACGCGCTGGTTCGAGATGACCTTCCAGCCTTCATTACGCACGCCTTCATCCAGGTTGTTAGCGTGAGTATCACCAAGAGGGTGACGGGGAATCTTCCTCCCTTGCTACGAGAGGCCAGCGAGGGCTTGGCAGAGGTCTTTTGTCTGAGTGACCCTTCCAGGCCGGACAATCCAATCATCTTCGCGTCTGAAGGTAAGCAGCCACCCACCACTCCATGAGACAAGATTTTGGCTTACCAATAATAGAGTTCCACCGCACGACTCAGTATGGCGTGAGCTATGCTATTGGGCGGAACTGTCGCTTTCTTCAAGGTCCCCGCACGAATCGTGATAGCGTGAGACGGTTACGCGAGGCTGTTCAGGAAGGTAGAGAGACGAGTGAGGTCTTTCTCAATTAGTATGTACCTATCACCTTGTCTAAGAGAGCTTTACTAATAATCAATCAGTCGTCGAGATGGATCTCCTTTCATGAACCTCCTCATGATGGCGCCTCTCCTTGACTCTCGGGGCAACCTCCGCTACTTCATCGGCGCTCAAGTCGACATAAGCGGCCTCGTAAGAGACAGCACCGACCTCGACGCCTTCCAGCATATGCTCGACCAGCAAGACGGCAGAGAGCCCGCAGACGAACCAAAAGATGAGTTCCAGGAGCTCAGTGAAATGTTCAACAACTCCGAGCTGGACACTGTGCGTAAGTTCGGAGGGAGCATGCACCGCGAGCATCTCGAAGAGCAGGATGATGGCGCGAGCTTCATGCATCGTCCTCGACTTCTCATCAAGGATACGAATAGCTTCCATGCGGAAACCCCCATGGAAATTCCTGCTAAGCCTGAGGGGAGGTTATCCGGGGTGTATAAAAACGTAAGTTTCCCCCTGAACCACCGATAGCTACCAAGGTACTGACATGTGCTATCCAGTACATCCTTCTCCGCCCCGCCCCCTCTCTCCGCATCCTTTTCACATCGCCTTCCCTCCGTGTGCCAGGCATCCTGCAATCACGCTTCCTAGACCGCATCGGCGGGTCCACCCGCGTGCGTGATTCACTTGCCGAAGCCCTTGCCGACGGCACGCGCGGCGTAACCGCCAAAATCCGGTGGCTGTCTTCCCCAGCCGCAGACCTAGACTCGGATCGCTCAGATGACGGTCGCCCACGTTGGATCCACTGCACGCCGCTCCTTGGGGCCTCTGGTTCTGTCGGCGTATGGATGGTGGTCCTCGTCGACGATGAGAAGGGCGGCCCCGTACGCCGCTTGCGAACTGCGCCCCCTGTATCCGACTCCATTCGGCGAGGGAAGCAGCGCGGGGGGTCCCCGACTCCCTTCAGGACGGGCTTCGATAGCAGTGATGAGGAACTCGATCTACGCTCCTTGCGGTCCAGACACTCGTCTCGAACGGGAGGAACAATAAGACATCCAACGGTAGAGGGCCTACGAAGCAGCTCGACAAGACCGGGCAGTGCAGAGCCAAGCATTAACTCTTTTGCCTTGGGCTAGGCAGTGTGCTGGCGTGACTGAAGGGCATGCATAGAAGGTTTGCGAGCTGGGACGACAAGGCGCGAGTGTGGGTGAGATCCTGAAAGCTACAATTATGACCACGACAACGACAACGACGCTGAAGGTAGCTCGTTGAGGGGAGGTGTGTCTCAAATACAATGCTGGATATAATGGAGTGGAGAGAGGGGGGACTCCCGGCTGAGGAAATTGAAGACGAAGAATATGTGTTGTCGGATGTGTATGCGTACACATGCCTGTGTTGTGCGATTTGGTATATATATTTTTTTGGATTATGGGTCGCTCTATACCCTCTCTTGGGATGGGAATATCACGGGGTTGGTGGAACGGATGGTTGGCTAGCATAGGGGGTTCACAGGTCAGGTAGACAAATATGCTTGCAGCTATAAAAGATAGGGTTGGTTTCATACGACATTAGACTCGTCATTAGACTCGTCATGTGTATCTACATCTACTTCCTACGTCAGCCAAGATTGCAATAGTTTCATGACTGACTTGCTACTTACCATTTGCCATGGCTTGTATTCCTGTGGAGCGGCCCATCGTCATGAGCACATCTACTCGGGATTCGCCCCGTGCCACGACCGATTCGCCCAACATCTCCACGTCTGCCACCATTCATCCATTCATTCCCTGCTAAATCCCTCTTCTCCACCCCCTCACTCACCACACATCCTCGGGGCTCACCCTAAAGCTCTCCCCATCAGCCCGCACACACTCCCTCTCGACGTCCCTACTCAGCGCCTTGCGCATATCCAACGCATCCTCCCCGTCGTTGTAGTAGTTCTCCACCACCCGATACACGCTGTACCCCATCTTCCGGTACAGCTCCTTGCCGATCTCGTTGCTCGCGCGCACAAACAGATCCACGAACCAGGCGCGCGCCGCGTCGGCCTGCTGCTCCAGCGACGCCGAGAGCCGCGTCGCGTGGCCCAGGCGCCGCGCCGCGGGGATCACGGTCAGCGCCGTGATGTGGCCGTGCCAGGGGAGGTAGTTGGGATTCGGGTTCTTGGACGGCGTGAAGGGGGTGATGGGCGAGGGGTAGGGACTCGACTCTAGCTTTCCGAGGACTGGTTCGGAGCGTTTTGTTAGCTTTGTCTGTCTGTCTGTCTTCTTCTGCGCTTCTCATCACTGCGCCCGTGTGTGAGTTTTGTCAGGCGTTGGGGTGGGGGGTATGGCGGGAGGGAGGAACTGGTCGACGTACTGTACCCCTCGATCTTCCCGTCCGCGCCCTCGATTACGCGGCACAGGTCGGGCCATTTGGTCAGGTACTCGAGGTAGAAGCCGATGTTGTAGGTTTCTGTGAGGTGGTCGAGGTTCGTCGAGGAGATTTTGAAGAGGTCCGCCGGCCGCATGGGCCGGATTGTAGACATGTTGCGTGGTTCTATCAAGGGCCGGAGCCGGAGGCACACCACTGCTGAGACAAGGGATCTGGCAACAGTGGTGTGTGGTGGCAATGCGGAGCTTCAGCGGTTGTTGGAGCGCTGCAGAAAGCTTCGCGGGGCTCGCGTAGACTTGCCGTGGTCGCTTACACTTCAAGCCCCCCCTCCGCACCACAACGCCATGTCTTGGCCGGCCGTGATGGCGTAACACGACCTCGCGATGATTCGATCCTACCGTAGTCCCAAGCCGCAAGAAAAGATGCCATACATCACGCTCTTCGCATCTCAGACCTCGCGGTCCTCGCTCACGCGCTCCTCGGCCGCTTCCCAAACCTCACACCCCAGTGCTCCATTGATCCCGTAATGCCTCTCTACGACATCTACCGCGCCGTCCGCGCACATAGCCGCGACCAGCGCAACTCGCTCAAGGCCAATACCCAGCCTCTCGGGTGGCGGCTGACCGAGGTGTTTGCCCGGACGTGGGATCTCGGCTTCACGTCGTTTGGGGGTCCGCCGGTGCATTTCCAGATTCTGCATCAGAGGTTCGTGGACGGGGTCGGTGGGAGGAATAAGTGGATCGATGAGCAGACTGTCAGTTTTTGGGTTTCTTTCTTGCCTCTTTTTGTCATGTTTTAGAATGGAGAACTTGGTGGATATCTCTGCCCTCTGGTTGGATCTGCTTGGCTGGCCTGGCAGGCTGGATCCTTGTAGTATGAGTGTGAAGGGAGCGTGCTTTATGTAGTGTGCATGTTGAGGGGGGTTTTGGTATACTAGTTATTCTGACTTCTCCTAGTATCAAGAGATCTTCGCCATATCGCAGGCGCTCCCGGGTCCCGCGAGTACTAAAATGGTTTTCTGTATTGCACTAATCCATGCTGGTATCATACCGGCCATCTTTGTGTTTCTCATCTGGAGCTTGCCGGGGGCAATTGCTATGTATGGGCTCTCGCTGGGTGTGCAGAAGATGCCAGATCAGCTGCCTCCTATCGTGTATGCGTTGTTAAGCGGCCTGAATGCAAGTACCGTGGGGATCATTGCTTTAGCTGCCGTTCAAGTATAACCACCTCGATTTTGGGAATATGTGGGGACTGACAGGTATTGTAGCTGGCAGAGAAAGCCATCAAGGATAGGATTACGAGGATTCTTGTAATCTTTGGTGCCTGTGCCGGGCTATGCTATAACGCACTATGGTATTTCCCTACTCTAATAGCGATTGGCGGAGTCATTACTCTCGTCTGGGATATTTGGCTTCTGAGAAAGATTGGGAAGCTTCGAGCGAAGTGGAGAAGGAGGAACTCAAACACACAGAGTGCCGAGGAGGAGATCTCTACACAGAGCATCGCCCTCGAGGAGCGACCAGAAGGGGATCAGATTCAGTCTGTACAAAGAAGAGGCCAATCTGCTACTTCTAAAGATCACATCTCAATGGAACAGGCCAATCCTGCTCCAGCGGCAGAGCCATCTCGCGACGATGGAGGGGATGTGACTCCAGTGGCAGATACAACCACCCATGGCATCCCCGTTAAGTTAGGTATCACCATAATTGCAACCTTCCTACGTAAGCTCATATCTCATCCTTGTCCCGCATATACTAACCCTCCCAAGTGTCCTTCGTCATAATAATGGTCCTCCGCGGCACTCTCTCCAACACGCCCCTCGCCCTCAATCTCTTCTCGAACATGTACCTCGCAGGGACCATTATATTCGGAGGTGGCCCAGTCGTCATCCCCCTCCTGCGCGCCTACGTCGTAGAGCCGGGCTGGGTCTCCCCGCGCGACTTCCTCCTCGGCCTCGCCATCATCCAAGCCCTGCCCGGCCCCAATTTCAAGTTCGGCGTCTACCTTGGCGCGCTCGCTCTTGCGCCTACCGGCATCCCCACGTTTTTGGGGGCCCTGGTCGGCTTCGTGATTTTCCTCCCGGGGCTCGCGCTCGCGGTGGGCGTGCAGTCGCTGTGGCGCATTGCGAGGACCAAGCCGTGGGTCATCAGCTTGTTGAGAGGTGTCAATGCTACTGCGGTTGGAATGGTGTTTACGGCGGTCTACAGGCTTTGGGAGATTGGGTATCTGACGCCTGAGACAAGTAGCGGGAGGTCGTTGGCGGCGGAGCCGTGGTGGGTGGTGGTGGCTGCGGTTGCATATGCGGAAAGTGCATGGTTTGGAGTCCCGCCTGCGGTGGCAATTGTCATTGGGGCTGGGTTGGGTCTGGGTTGGTTCGGCGCTGTAGGAAAGTAATACTGTGGGGTTGAGATTCGAGGACCTGAGGTGAAAGAGTGGAGGGAAAATGTTGCTAAAAAACGTACGAGAGAAGAAAAGTACGTCTTCCTTTGGATACTACTCGTTAGAGAAAATAAAATTCAAAGAAGACTTTGATTGATGCTTTTCTCTCAAGTACAGTCTCATTACCTTGGAAATTATTTGTTGTCTTTCTTGCCGCTTCCAATCTTGGGATGAAGTTACACTAGACTTCGGCCCTCGCCGTCTTCGCACGCATCCGATTCCTTCACACTCGTCCCGTACGTACCTAGCATATTTGTTAGTGCGCTGGGAGCTGATAGATGGTGAATCAGAGTAGGAGAAATAAGTTGATTGTAATAACAAGAGTATAACTGGAGTATATAACTATAGCAACAAAACACATAAGTACACGGTAAAAAGGATTCAAGAAACCTGGCTATTTATCAGGGATATACGATCCCTATAGGAGTAGCAGCCATAGGCGAAACACGTCAACTGAACTGCATCTTATAATTCCATAAACATTTAGAATACGTATGGCTATTGGGTGTACCTACTTTTAAAGACCCAAAACGGGCTTATATTGACAATTTGCAGGGCTACAATTGAATGGAACATTCCTTTCAGTCGGCATAGGGAGCAACAAATTTTTACGAGTCTAGTGATTAACATTCCTTCTGTTGACAGGAATGTACTTGGAATGAAGCCCGACCACAAGACCAAATAATCATCTCTCTCCCCTGCCACTTCCCCCTTGTTCTCACTCTAGGCTCTTGACACACTAAACACTCTCCGCAACATCCAAGATCCAATCAATAACCAATTCAGGTCTCCTAGCCTGCGGGCAATGGTCCGTCTCAATGCTCGTAACATCGACCTTCTGCCCACTAACCTTCTCAATTAACGCAATCGCCTCTCTCTGAGTCGTAGCCGGAATGCACAAATCCTTCTCACAGAATAGCCATGCCGAGGGGATATCTTTATATCCCGCGTGCGTCAGCTCGTTCCCAAAGCTGACAGCGGTATGTCGAGGAAATCTCCGCATCCAAGCCTCACCTTCGGACGCAGGGAGGTCCGAGAAGACGACGCGGGCCGCGCCTGGAATATCCTCGTGGTACATCCAGCCCTTTTCCTGGTATATTGTTAATTTCTGTATAGAAGTGCATGCATTCATATACGAATGAATGAGCAAGGAGGGGCGCAAACATCAATCTTCAATCCCAACTTGCTGTCCTCGGACGAACCCCCCAGCACCCCCCCGGCTGAGACGCCCACCGCCGGCACCAAACATGTCATATATGCCAACTTGACGATCCCGCCCTTCTTTCCCTGCGCCTGTCTCTCCTTCTTCGACAGCCCCTTCGTGCTCTCCGTCATGGGCGTGCCGCCGTAAGAATGCGCGACGAGAATCACGTCCTTGCCCTCGTCGGCGAGCTTCTCGGCTTCTGCGGCAATTTGGGCCGCATCGTCATACATGGTTGGGGGCGTGCCCTCGCGCGGTCCTGTCTTCAGACCGGAGCTGAGATTGTGGAGGGCACGGATGTCATAGCCTTTTGCGGCTATAGGGTCGACGACGGTGTCGTAGAATTCGGGCAGGGCAAAGGAGCCTGGCACGAAGATTATGGAGGGCTTAGACATGATGTTGAAGTGGGAAAACTTATTGATGTTAGAGTAGGCAATTTGGAGCGTCCTAGTATGTTCAATTGACTGTAAAAAGGATGTTGGTATAGTAATTGGAGTGCAACAGCGGCACACTACACTTCTATTTATTTCCTAATATCTTAGCCATAACATACAGCTTGATACTTTCGCCTAGACTGCTTGATAATGTTCTGACATGAGTGATTGTTTAGTTCTGACTTCGTTTCTGACCTTGGACCGTCAGAAATGCGGGGCTAGAATGGCCGCTCCAAAACCTTCTCTTTAATAAAATCAAAAAGTTGATTAGCTATTGCACATGGGTCTCTACACTTATTTACCAAGAGGCAATAACTTATATTATGGGTTCTTGTAGCAGTTGTTTATTCAAGTGGGAACATCATCATCCTGACGTCATTGAAAGGCCGTCCTCAACCACAACGGCTCTCCACACTTTGAACGGACGAACGCCGGACGAACGCTAGCATAGCTCTACACGGCTAGTATATACGTTCTAACACATGAGGTTTGACATATCGGATTCCTGCGAGAGATCACGGCTATGAAGGTGTTTCCTCAGTCGAATAATCAGTACGCACAGATCGCAGGACGAGGGTGTAAGTGATCCGCCGTTCTATGAATTTCTCGGTCTATAAATGCACACATTCCTTACATCCAGCCGACAGCACCAACACTAAAGCCATCGTCTAAGTAGCTTCCAAAGCTGCCTCAAACCACGCCATCGACATCCTCGTTGACTCAGCCCTCACCTATGTCTATGTTGTGACCCGACGTTTCTAGCCCTTGAATCATCAGGTCGTATTCCTAAGATCGAAGTAGTTATACTTGAACAGTAGCTAAAGCAATAATGCTCACCGTACTCGCATTTAGGCCGCTTAACAACGCATACATAATCAACCTGCACACTACCTAAGGCATGCTCCCTTCTCACTCAAATTAATGCCTGCTAGATATTCACAAAAAGGTATACCTGAGGGATAACGCTAATGATAGCTGTTGAAAGGAGACTATCTATATCCTGAAGAAGCCTAGATTGCTACATGAATCATCTAATCACTCGGTAATAGTCCCCACTAGCAGGTTCGTTCTCCAAACCTAGAACAATTCCAGTTGAATATACTCATCCTTGCCTTGCAACTCATCATTCGCATTGAGCCATTTTGTTATCGTATTCCAGCATAGTTCGGAGTCACACAAGTCCACGGCGTGGTGAAAATCCCGTCGGGTACGATTTCTCATGTTCCTATGCTCTGTCGCCCATTCCGGCCAAATACGTTCCATAGTTTCCCTATACGTGTGTTTCAACTCCATCTGTTGCCACATTAAGAGTCGATCTTGAAAGAGTAAGTCATCTGCCCCACGATGATAGCTTGTCGGATCAGGCTCTGTTGGGTAATCTGCCCCCTGTAGTAACTGCGGAAAATCATATGCTGCCCAACGTGGTAGGCAAGATGTCGCTTCCCAGTCTAGGATGGCTGTGATGGTGCCGTTTTTGCTACAGAAAATGTTCTCCTGGCTCAAGTCGTTGTGAAATAGGAACGTGTCTTCTACGGATCCATCGTCTGGGAAGAGCTTGGGGAGCAGAGCGAGGAGCCTCTTGGCAATTTCTCCAGACCTTTCGGCGGCCTCGAGATCGTTCTTATCGGAAGACTCTTGCAGAATTTCGCATTCCAAAACGACGTTTTCCAGTTGGGCGGAGAGCCAGTCGGCGCTTGTCCGAAAAGGCCCTCGGTTGACAACCTCTCTCATGGCGCTCTGCAGTATGAACGGGTTGGACACGATTTTGCCTACATAAAAGTCGTTTGGGCTGCTTTTAGTTAGGTTGTCTTGGGCTGCATCGCTTGATGCTAGTTCGTCTCTCCTGTGATATATATTGCCGATATGGCGGAAGGTTGCCTGGCTAAACAGCTCAGTCTGGATCAAGGCAAGTTGTTGGACCATACGCTTGCGGCCATCATGGCCAAGTTTGTGCCAAATGGAAGAAAGCTTGTGTCCTGGAATGTAGGTCTGAAGCGTGTATTCGAAACCGAGATCGTTCTTTGCGCTATGGGAGCTGTGAAGGACTATTGGGGCGGGAATAGTCGTGAACGCATTGAGGTACTGGATAGTTGCCACCTCGCTCATGCTCTTCAGTCGTGGATCTACTGGTAATGAAATGCGGAAGGCGTATTTGAAAAGTTGATGGGTCTCAACAATCCCGGTCTTCAGTTGCGCATCTGATGAGGCCTCGACCTTTGCGATTGCATCAATCCTATAAACGCGATTGAATGCACCCTCGTCCAGAAATTCAACTGCTTTGATATCGCAGAGATTCGAAGGGAAAGACCGTCTAAGCCAATCATAGCAAATAACTTTGATGCACTCTATGCTGGGGTCCACAGTCCAGACAGGCGTCAAAGAGAAAATGTTCCTTTCCCATTTCAGTCCATGTTGTCCGCCACCTCGGGTGGTCGTTTCCTCGAATGTCTTCATTTGGGGTGGCGATCCCAAGGCGTGACTGCGTCAATGAACACGTTAGACATATAAGAGTTTGGCTAGTTGTGAGTAGAGCTAAGGATGAACGGACAAATTCTTGGAAGTAAGGATACTTGCAGGTAGATGCCACAAGCCTAGAATTTAACGGTCTTTCGCAAGTCACACATCGGGACGTTTGTTGTAAGAAAGTGCGAGGGCGGTTGGCATGTCGGCACTTCAGCTTATTGTGCCAGGACTTGGCGTACGCTAGGCTCGCTAAGAACCCATTCGGTTCGGCGCAATTGATCGTAAGTCGTATGAAGTACGGATACTCGGTAGAAACATTCAAAATACGACACATTTAAAATAGTGTATCTGTTTACGCTAGCTAAAAATCTTAAAAGGTCACTTTCATGCATGCAATGAATATTGCCTGTCGGGTGCCCGCCCACTGCAAATTCATAGTCTTACCAGCCTTCCAAGTCCGGTGAGGCAACAGTGCCTGTTAACTTGATAAGAAAATGGTTGCCTTCATGCTCACCGTTGCCTTCCCGTTGCCTTCCCGTTGCCTTCATGCTCACCGCTAGGATTGATCTGAACCCCACTCTCTATAAATGCAAGCCGTCTAACCTGGCATAACCTAACCATTTCTGATCAGCTTCTCTCCTCTGACTTCACCCTGATAAACTTCAGGCTCTTCACAAGAATGGGTATCGCAAAAGATACGCTGATTGAATTCATCGACTCAATCCCAGAGCATGATTTGACAACATTTCCGCCTGTCGGGGGCACAATTTACTCGGACAAGGACTATCGGCTTGACAACCAAGGGGTAAGGTCACAAGATTATAGATGTGGAGAACTGTTTCTGATAGTCATAAATTAGAAAAATACGACCAAGAAAGGGCAACCAGAAACATACAATCTGCAAATCCAAGCCAACAAGCAATCAACGACGACCTCTATCAGAAGGCTCGCACCAAAGACAGTCGCAGGGCCTGTCCACCTCTCCGAGGAACTTGCTGCTACTGCTGCGGGCGTCCGAGAACAGTTCCATGACTCTATCCGGATTTAGTTCCCCGGACTAAATCCACCACCAATGAGAATTTGTTCTAATTCATGAGCATTCTCAGCTGTCAAATGACCTCTTGGATCACCAAATGGAACCTGTATCAAATGAGAGCAGGAAGGAGAGCTATATAGTATGATGGGGTGCGAGCAAGGGCGGCGGGTTGATGGAGGGTAAGCGCGTTGAGCTTCTCTCAGTGTAACTCCCTGAGACTGTGCATCTTCCTAACGAGCTCACAAATCATCTTGACTCCCCTGATCCACTCAACTTTCTAGTGTGCCATCGTTACTGAGAAAAAAATACTGGGTGTAGTGTGGTGGTTCAGCTTCTCCTATAGAACCTCTGCTGAATAGCTAACATGCCTTTGGACTGCGAGCTTTAGGATTTTAAAAAAAAGGTAGAGAATGACAAAACACCGAATATTTGCAACTCCCACCCTACCAATGGCTGTTGCACAATGCAGGACAGCAGGCTTTCGGTCGCGATTCCACGTAATTTATTATCTAATTTTACGAGGCAGCGCTTTTAACTCCACCGTTCACACCGCTCAATTCCATGTATGATAGTGCTACGATATAAGCCATCCATCTACAGCAGTCCCACTCTACATTTTATTGAAACCTCCTTTGCACTATACACACTACTACATCAACAACTATGAAGCTCTTTATGCTCCTCATCTCATCCACTACGGCCATTGCCGTGGCTGGCCCTCTCTCAGTCTCAGAGCCCGCTGCCACTATAAACGTCGTCAACGCCAGTACTGTCGTCAATGCCAGCGGCCCCGCTAACAAGCCTGGTACCGCAGATCTGTGCAGCGACTGCAAGAGATGGATGCACGATTGCGTGGAGGTAAGTATCCCTACAGTAGCTAATATTACTAGGCTCCAGCTCACTCCCGCCCAAGTACCGTAAATGTCGCTGGGACCCGATTCCCTGCTACCTTGCTTGCGAGAAAGACATCTGCCGCGATCATCCACAGGTAAAAGCAGGCTGATCTTGGGTGAAGGGGTAACGAAGACTGACGTTGTCAGTGCTATCACCAATGCGGGTTCAATGAGTGCTAGGATATATATCCTATTCTCACTTCGGTTATGCTAGGCGTGTATGGAGGAAACATTATCTGGGTCATCGTGAGGGGATGAACTTCTCAAGGGATATGCGGGATATGATAGCCCTTGCTATAATCTTAGATTCGGATCACGAGGAGGGTCCATTTTGGGAAGTAGAATCAAATTCAGAATTCCTACCTTCAGATCGCTATCCATGGGACAACTTTGCCCAGTAGGACTCCTTAGACTGGAGAGCTGCTTAGTAGAATAGGTGAGCTTGAACCACTTTCTTTCTTCTCACTCTTCTCCTTGTTCTTCCTCGGCTGTGGTTTCTCTGAGGCAGATTTTGCTCTGCCTCCCCCCAGCCACCCTTGCTGGGCGTGAATAGGCAGCAAGAACCCATCTGTATGCACGCCACCATACTTGCGCCCTTCTTCATTATCAGAGTCGTTTAGGCGTGGGTCATAGCCATGAGTGCGTTTGATGTGTTCGATAACCCGGTATGAGAATTCGAATTTTTTGTTGTGGCCCGAACAATCGGTGTGCGGGCAATTGAGCATACCCTTCTGAAATAATGGGTGCTTCTCAAATGGGAGATCTTGGACTCCAAGAATATCGGGTCCAGGTATCGTAGTTGCATTGTAATGTACTGGTTCAGGGGCAGGCTTCATCGCAAGGCCTTCATCGAAAGAACGAAATGCCATGCCTTCTCCAAACAGGGTTGCGCAACGCTGCGCAGTTCTGGCAATGGCTCGCTCGTCCCAGCCAGTCATGGATGCTACACCGAGCACTTCGCTCCAGTCGAGTAGCCCAACTTGAACGGAGGCCTCTCGGTTCATGAAGGAACTATCACTACCTCCATCACTCTTCCATCCGCTACGGTTTCGCTTTGGCGGCGAATCTTTGGAGTTCTCAGATTGACGCTCTTCCTCGGGTTCAAACTCTGCTCCATAATCAGACGCAGAGTCACTGTCCACAGGGTTGTGGACTGGCTTCTTTCGACTAAGATTTGAAGACTTTGGCGGGAGATGGCTTTTCGATACGGAAGCTAAACGAGATGAATGTCGAATATTTGACTTTGTGCCAACAGTGCTCTTAGATCTGGACCTGGACTGGGATCTGGAGCCCGCTGAGGTTGAGCCTGCATCTGAAATTCCCTCGCTTCCTGACGTGTCACTATGTACTCCTCTTCCAAAATGATTAAGTCGTGTTCTGCGGATCGCTGCTGCAACGCCATCCAATTGACTGAGTAGAGAGTTGATCGTCGGTTGCAAGATCCGTCGTGCCTTGTCATCGTCGGCGAGGATTATAGGGGTTGTAGATAGTGTTTCCGGCTTCTTATTGCGCCTCTTACCACTCAGGTGCTCCCATTTCCTCTCGGGACTGCTCTGTGATGCGGAATCGTCGTCGATCTTGACGTCATTGCCATTACCCTCTTCCATTTCGATATCAGGTCCAGCTCGTTCTGAATAAGGCTCTGGAGAAGATGAACGGATTGATTGTGCAGTTTTTGAACTGGATCTCGACCTCGACTTCGACCCGGATCGACCTTTCCGCTCATTTTCCGCTCTACTCTGTGGATCGGCCTGCCTACTCTTATACTTTTCTTTCGCGAGTCGTAGCATTACGGCCTGTATTTCCTCCCTCAACTCATCTCCAGCATCTTCCTCACTGAAGCCTCTAATGGCCCACCCTTCATCTTCTTCCTCCGATCTTCGCCGCCCGAATTTTTCGTCTGGCGCGGGCAACACCCCCGCCGGCAGAGGCCACGCTGTCCAGCGCTTCAGCGGCACTAATTCTGACTGGGTGTCTCCTGAAATATCCGTATACTGTAGAGCGGTTCCTTTCTTCAGCCAAAGATCCTTGCCCTGCCAGTCCTTGAAACCTGTAAGTTGGTCTGCTGGTAGTCGTACTCGACGCTTCAGAGCGTGAGCATTGAACAGATGTGCTGCAAGATCTCCAGACTGTATTTGGTCCAAAGATGCTGCTATCTGCCGATCTGCAGCTGTGTATCCTTTCCATGTTGTACGTTTGCCGGCGAAGCGATTGGGGCGCGATGCTTCTCCGTCTGGGTCGAGTTCCGATTCGCTTTCATCGAGGTCGTCTTCTTCCTCCTCATCGTCTGCTTCGAGGGTGTAAGAGATGGGTTGCGCAATCTCCGAATCGTTGTGGCTCTGAACGTCCGACCAGGATGATATCGCGGGAGGTATGATGGGTGGTGAATCTAGAGGTTCGTCTTGGTGCGACGGAGATTGTGGAGCGCTGTTTTCACCCCCAAACAAGGACATCGTGGGGTTTGAAGGTATCCAATGGGATGGATAGTTGCATAGGCTTGACAGTTGATAGGCACATTGTTGGTGTGTTGGTGGGGTAAGGGCGTTGCGGTGAATCTTCGGTGAAGATTTCGGGACGATCGCACGCGATATCACGTGGCGGAAATAGCCTTCAAGATTGAGCTCCGCAAGGATTATCACCAATAGTTCCACTGAATCACACTTCACGTCATGTTGCGCTATTTGGGCGGTAATACGATTATGGAAGTTCCAGCGTCAAAAGATGCTGTATAGCATTTTCAACCTCAAGGGCCAAAAGATAAAGTGGACTACTCAACGCAGTACTGTATCTGCTGGTAACCTTTCTAGGTGGTCCTACTTGCATCTATTACGGCTAGTTCATTATGGAGTAGATCCCTTAGTGGAACCACATAGAGACGCAATCATGTTATTGCTTTTTAATCCTTTTCTCTATCTACCTAACATGATGGAAGCTCCAAGTCGACGATCCATGGCGCATTACCCGGTTCCTGACTATCGTCCATGATCGCAGCATTGATAATCAAAGTCTGCTTCTTGGTGCGAAAGGCTTCAGCAGCACCTGGGGGTAGGCTCGCGTATCCTTTCCGCTTGGCTTGGTTCTTGCCTATGAAATCCTTAGGCAACGTAACTATAGCGTCCGATTCTTCATCTTTGGAGACGAGTTTGGCCGAAGAGTTGAACTCGATGCGCTGGATCCCATAGCCTCCATGTACATGGCCAAAACAGTGAATTCGCGGCTTCGTGCGCGCAATCGCTCTCCGTAGATGCTCGCAGCCTGCACTGCGGCCGTCACTCGTGTCATCAAGTATGTACTTTGGCGGACCATGCGTCATAACGATGTCGATGCCCTCAGGGACAATGGAAGTCTCGGTGCCAACATTCTTGGCCCACTTTGGCGTCAATTCAGTGGGATTGAAACGATCCTCCCCGCTGTCATATTGGAACGCAGAGGACCCGTACTTAGGGGTCCACTGCGAAGTAAAGATGCGAAAAGTGGCACCTGATTTGAGGATAAATTCGTGAGTTCCTTCTTCGAGGAAAGTAACGCCATTCTTTTCTGCTTCGGGGTCGGGTCCTGATACCAACGAGCGGGATTTTAAGTAGTCAGCCTCGAGACCGCCTTCGGAGAGGTAGTACTCCTTGTCGAGAGAAATCTCGTGGTTTCCGGCTATGGCAAGCTTAAGCTCGGCTTTACTCTTTCCGAGTGCTTGAAGAGCAGAGGAGATACTGGCCGCAGAGCCATCCTCAGTCAAATCCCCACAGTGAAGGACTACGTCACACTCGGGGTAGGATGGGAGCTCGGAGCCGTGTGTGTCGGATAGGACAAGAAATCTGACCGATTTGGGGCCGCAACTCGTCCGTAATCGCTTTCCAGTGGGCGATGGGGATCGATTTGGAGACGGGGACGGAGAATGGGGGCGCTTGAGGGCTGAGTATGCCATGGTGAGGTTGATTCTTGATTTGAAATAAAGGCCTTGACGGCGATTTTGGTAGCAATGGTAAGGATAGATGCTGAGGGTCAGTGCTGAGAGCAGATATCGGTGGTGGATCGTAATGATGGTGGTGGATGTACAGACAGACGAGGTACAAAGGTCAGGATGTGAGCGGTGTCTTCTTTAAGTTCATCACTAACTAACATTTGGTACTAGAACCGAGAGAATGTGTCAGAACCATGGATATCTCTTGTTCGCTACCGTTACGCTCTCTAGGTCCATCTCTCAGGGCCATAGGTATCGCGATAAAAATTGCTGTTGAATTCGAAGGCCTAGATCCGAGCGCATGTTTACCTAACTGCTTGTACTCGATACAGCAATATAGCGTCGAGCTAGGGCAATCCCTTAAATACGCCTTTCCGAGAAACTATCTACTTGGCGGGAACAAGAGAGCTATCACGTGGAGATGGGTGACTTGCGATGCACGGACCTCATGATGCTAGCGGTCCCACTTAAATATTTGGGAGCTTTCGGCTGGCTTGACCTGCTCGTTACAACACACGGCACGACAACAACTGCAGCATCTCGCAGCATCTCGCAGCATGTCACCCATCGGAGTGAACATGGCTGTCACGGTCGACGGCGAACCGTACAACAAGCTTCGTCGGCCAGATCAGGTCCCTGGTTCACCGGCTGCAAGTCCATCCTCGAACCCTCCGTTGCCGGCGACGGTCTCCGACAAGCGAAAGCGCGACGAAGACGAAGATAGAGACCCAGAAAGAGACGGCAAAGTTTATAGCAAGCGTCCGAGAGCCAACTCCAGGGACAAGAAGGCGAAGAAAGTGGGCAAATCAGGAAGCTATCGCGTGCCCAAGGACACCCTCGGGAGGCTTCCTGTGAGTGATGGCGAATGTTCGGACGATGACGAGTGCACGATCCAGGCGCGCGCCTTCCTTCGCAGCGCCAGGTATGTTTATTTGTTTTCGTCACTCCGCTGCCCGCCATTGTCTTGTTGCGAGCCACAGCTAATCTATGACTTAGAGAAGAAGAAAGGACCTTGAACCATGCCCTTTTGCTCGTTGACACGCCGCCGCAACTCCAAGCACACGACCCCGACCAGTCCACATACAAGAACGGGCATCGAAACGCGCGGGCATCTTACAAGCACGGTTACTACTTCGCTCGCGAGCCTCGAGGACACACTCAAGATGAGCCGCCGGATCTCCAGCCCCAAGACCAATACTACTTGATGCTCGTGAAACGATATCAAGCGCTTCGCAGGGCCCTTGCCAACAATGTCGTCAACCGAGGCCAACTGAAACAGCGGATGAAGGATGAGCCTTCAAAATGTACCAACAAAAAGCCGCCTAGCAATAGGCACGAATGGTTGTATGTACTCAATCGAGAATATCCTTCTCCCGCACAGGTCAACCAGCTTGATGACTACAATATTGCCCGGGGGCTGAAATACTCGGCGCATGGCATGGATCGCTCTGATACCATATCGAAGCAAAAGAGCTGCTGGATTTGGGCCCTGTTGGCGAAAGCGTGTGAGGTAGACACAATGCTTTCCGAAAACGTTTCCCCCATTCGAGATCTGGCGTTGCAGGCTGGGCGGCTAGGCAACAGACTACGTGGCGCTGATGTGCAGCAATCAGAGAGTAGTTATGAGGATGAGGATAAAGATGTAGAGGACTGGCATGTCGACAACTTCGAACCAGACTTTGAAGGCAACGAGCACAGTAGCGAGGAAGATATAGAGCTCCCAGAGGATGACATTGATATCTTAAATCCCGACACCGAGCTACTAGGGGAAGACACTAGTCTCATAGGGAAGGGCATGCAGTCACCACAACAATCGATCAAGCCCCTGCAAAGCGCTGTCAAGAACGATCCCGAGCCAAAGGATGAATCCAGTACTGAGTCAGGCGCTGACATGTCCATGTCGGAGGAAGGAGAGGTGCAAGACGATGCAGAGCCTGCGACCTTGGAAGAAGCACGAGCACGTTTACTCGCCCAGCTTGGGGACCGATTGGTCCAGCCGCAGGCTAACTCAAATTCACAGACACAGAAGGTGAACAAGGGTGAGAGTGAAGAATCCTCTCGAGACGCAAAAAACTATAATGCGTCTCTTCAATCTTTAGAGTCGTCATCTCCACCCCAAGCAGGCCGCCATCGACACAATGGCAAGGTATGCCACGATCCTTCATGCGCCGTTGGGAAGCGGCGACGAACATTAAAAGCTGGTCACCGTGCAACGCAAGGCAACCGAACACATCGTGATAGGTCGCCATCACCTCATGAACGGCCTATTCCGTCTCGTGCTGATGCAGAGGCTCAGCGTCAGGCCATACGCGAGAAAGAGCTCATCCAGAACAAATCAGAGAACGATGTAGAGTCGAGAAAAGCGACGCCCCTTGATGAAAAGCCAATAGGCGAGGCGACCTCCACTACCAACCCTTCAAAGTCCTCGCAAAAGGTATTTTCTTCTCGCGCCGAGGCTGAAGAACATCGGCAACAGCAGCTTGAACTCAACACTTCGCAGATTGAAGAGAAAGCGCATGATAAAGCACCCCAAGGTGACGTCGAGATGGCCGATGTTGAGATTCCGGATCTAAACACAAGGGTCACTGTCGACATGATCTTGACAGTGGCGGCTGAATGCTATGGACAGAAGGATCTTTTAAAGTACAGGAATAGCTGGGTCACATGATGGCGAGATGCTCCGAATCTTGTGTACCGTGGACCAGGTTCCTGGCTGCGGGAATACATGCAAGCAAGTTCACATCACGTTGGTCCACTGTGGTGGCGCTCAAGTCCCCTGCCCTAGTTACCTCCATGATGCTTCTCGCAAGCGGCTCTTAACCTTAACAACTGGCGGCGATATCTATTTTTCCAGCAGTAAGCATTTTCACGGTCCGATGACGACCCACCCACCATTTATTCCATGATTTTAAACTAAGCTTCAACTTTTCCACAATAGATCAGGGCATAAGAGTCGCGATATCACATGGCATGGCACATAGCGGAGAGTAGCTTAAATGTAAAAGAGTGCATTAGGCAACAATAGAATGTCATAACACACCAATGGTATCTCCAGTTCATTCAGCATTCTATCATATTTGGACAGCGCTACGGGGTGAAGACGAGGTGCATGCAGTATAACCAAAAGAAGCAGCAAAAGGCCACGGAGCAGGCGTCGCCTCATTACACACCCGCCATCCACTCGGCCCATCTATCTATCTAGCACTCGACGGGGCAGCCGGCCATGGTGCCGTACCTGGAACCACCAATATTAGCAATCTGGAACACGGCGTTGATGACGCCTCCGATGCCCTCTCCGGCAATCAGGCCGGCGGCCACGGCGTAGCCGTAGATGTCGAAGTTGGCCGGGTTCCTCTTGTTCCAGATGGCGGCGGCGCCGGAGCCAATGACCATGGCGGTTCCGTACTGGGTCTGGGCGAGCACAAAGGCGAGGCCAATGCACATCATGTTGGGGTGGTAGGCCTTGACCCACTCGAGGCGGCCGACCCAGACGTAGTGACGGATGATGACCATGATGGAGCCGAAGATGGAGAAGACGATGGCGAAGATGCCCGAGGTGCGGGGGATGGGGAATGTGGGGTCGGTGACGGCGACGGCGGTGGCGCGCCACGCGGACACGGAGGGGATGGCGAAGACGCACGTGTCGGCGGTCGCGTCGATGATGCACGGGTAGGCGGTCGCGAAGAGCTGGAACATGGCGGGCGCGAGGAACACGGCGACGATCGTGCCGAGACCCTGGGCGAGCCACTGCTGGTTGGGAGGCGTGCGGAGCAGGAAGCCGGTTCGGAAATCGCAGACCAAGTCGGTGGACTGGTTGGCGCCCATGCTGCACATGGCTCCGCCAAGGAGGTTGAGCTTCTGCGCGTGCTTGATGTCCCAGTGCGAGCCCTTGGTGGCACCGCCGAGGATGATTTGCGAGGCCTTGGACGCGGCGGTCAGGGGCGTGATGTCGGTGACACCAGTGCACTGGATGGCGATGAAGGAGAAGAAGAAGGCGAGGAAGACGGAGAGCAGCGACATGCCGATGGGCATGTCGAACTCGACGCCGAGAACAACACAAATGCAGATGATGGAGAGGAGAAGTCCGGGGAACCACATCCACAGTTTGACGAGCTCGTGGGGCGCGGCGGAGTCCTCGACGAGGTCCTCTTCAGCTTGCGCGCCGACCTTCTTGAAGAATTGGAGCTCCTTGCCGCACGCCTCGCCGAGCGCGTACACGCCAGCAGCGATGCCGCGGTAGAGGGCCTTCCAGCCGAACCAAAGGATCTTCCATTGGAGGGCGAGTTCTGCAAGATTCGTTAATTTTGTTCGGGGGTCGAGAAAGGGGGGAATGCTTACCAGTGAAGGAAACGACCACCATCAAGAGGACACCGGGCCAGAGCAGCCAGTAACGGGGGCTGGGCCAGTCCTTGTTGCAAGCCTTCAAGCTGAGCGAAGAGAAGATATAATAACCGTCCCATTTGGTGCCCTCACCATAGTTGATTCCCCAAGCCATGTTGTTGTGGACAAGCGCAGGGCCGATGATACCCCAGGCGATGACGGAGCCGAAAAAGAAAGAGAGCGAGACGTTAAGACCGACGAGCATACCAGATCCAATGAAGGCGGGTGTCCACTCGAGGTACCATCCCCAGCTCTCGACAGCGAGGGCAGCGTTGTTGTATTTACCCCAAATGAAGAACCACGTGAAAAAGTGCCAGTCCCAAAGGATACCGACGGCATATTGCGACACAACACGCAGGACCAGAGCAAACGCGAAGGCGATACTGAGACCGGTCATCTTCATCTTGGCCATGGCCTCGCCGGTGACAGCCTGGTGCATGGAGCGGATCGTCATAGCGGTGGCAGACGGGGTGGGGAAGATGAGACGGAGCTCACGTGCCACGTAGACGATGAAGAATTTACGCATAGGCGTGGCGAAGAAGTAACCAAAGTATCCAGAAACAGCAGTCAGGGACACAATCTTCCAGTAATCGGCCTTGGGCGTGTCGAGCAGGTTGAGCTGGTACATGGCGGGGAACGCAGAGACGAAGACCGAGGAGAGACCACCGGAAGCCATGGCGGCCGTCTGGCAAATGTTGTTCTCACGGGGGCCAAAGCCGCCGCCGAGAATGGGGAATGTCTCAGGGACGGCCTTGGAGATGAATTTGATGATGGCGAAACCGGCAATGGCCTGTGTTGCTTGGGTTAGATCCAAGGCCTAAGCAAGTACTCAAGGGTCACTTACACCGAACAAGTTGGCAGTGAAAGTCCACCCCGTCTTAAGACCGAGATAGACGTTGGAAGCGTTCACGAGGGCACCGCAGCACAGACCAACGAACAGGGCACGGATGGTGAGAATGTTCTTGCGCTCATCGGGCAGATCGTCGAAGGGCTTGAAGGGATCGAGGGTGAAGTCGTCATGGTGCTCGTCGTCCAGCGATTTGACGCGCTCGACCTCGAACTCCTTGTCGTCATTGTTGAAGGCCGGTGTGTTGAAGGTGTTATCCTTCTCGGTATTCGCTGGGCTATCCAAACGTCAGTGCCGTTCACAGCTCATGCGTTTTGTTTTGCATGTGGGGAGTGTGGAGCCAAGCTGGTGGGACGGCACTTACACTTTAGGGTTGATGTTGCCCATGGGCTCGACGTTGACGTCGAGCACCTCCGGGTTCATAGACATCTTGAGCTGCCTTACCTACTCCTGGTGTGGAAGTGAGTGTTGTAGGTTGACGGGCGTCCGCAGAGAAAAGACTCGCGATGGGAGATCCACTCGACCGGGAGGGGTGTTGCACGCAATATATGCGCCGAGTGGGCATCCTTCAGACTGATGTGCGGTGCTTTGCCGCGGTATAAATTAGGACCCATGTCTATCAGCAACAAAGGAAGCTCCCCTGTACCAACGCCCCCTGCTCGGTGTATCAAGTCCAAGCTTCCTCTATCTGGCGCTCCGGGCCAGTCAAGTAGAGCTAGACGCACCGAAGCTTCTGTGGAAGGTTCATGGCCTGCCCCATGAAGCCTGGCGTGGGCTGGACAGGATCAGCGGCGCGCAACGCAAAGTCAACTGCGACACGCCCTCTCGGGCAGTCTGTGTGGGAGAGCCACGGTAACGAGCGGCGCCCGGCACGGCTATCGAAGAAGCGCGGTGGGCGAGGACTCGAGCACTGCAGCGTTCCCCGGACTTGGAACCTGTTCCGGCAATGCAGGTGAAGATACTCTGGTCCACGGTCTTCGCGTGCAAGCCCCATGCAACACATCAGGGTGGAAGAATGGGCTGCTGGCGTCTGCCAAATAGAATCACGTTAATTATGCAGAGGGAAGGTGAGATGGGTGTGGCCCGTCCGTATCTGCTTCGTACACGGCGCCCCAGCTAACGCACCGGTATCTAACGGGCCCCCTCCCTGGCGTCAAGCCAAGTCCCAAGTCGTGGAGAAAGGGCGATGGCTTCGGCTGTGGCGATATGTGCTTCAAGCCATCGACGGCAGACGGCGTCGCTGGTTCGCTGTCGTTTGAATGAAACGGTGGCGGGGCGTGTTTTTATTGCGGGTGGTGGCCAGCCGAACCGATGCCGTCTGCGATCTGCGACAGAGAGCAGGTAAAGGCGGAGTGGCCGTCTCACATCGCGCAGTCGACACCTCTCTATGGACGGAGGAACGTGGCACGACTATGTGATGATGCTGATGGTGTTGAGGGCTGCGATAAGGAATGTATTTGAATTTGCGGCGCCATCTGAGGCACAGGCGTGGGAGGGGCGTGGTTGGGCGATGGCTGCATAGGGCCTCCCTCCCCCTGCCCCTCCCTCTTCATCCTGCAACACCATCGAGTCCACTCTGGCTTCTTTTTGCCAAATTAAAATTGATGCTTTGTATGCCAATTTCACGCCGAGCAAATGCTTGTGCTCGGATAGGCTGTAGGGCGCCATTAGCGGCATGGCACCACCCGCCTGATCAGGAAGGTGACCAACGGCGCCTTGAAGCCCGGAGCGGCCACCAGTTGTCCATTTGGGAGCAGGATGGACGCAGTGGACCCTCGAGCGGGGGCGAGGGTCTGCCTCGCGAGATACGGGGTGCCCAGGGAGTCCGCTGGGCGGATCAAGCTTCACGCTGCGAGTTGGGCTTGACGGCTTGGGATGGAAGCTTGAGCTGGTAAGAGATTGTACAGACTGACCTTGCACCCTCACAACCTCAGCCCCGAATCTCACGATACCGCGACCGCGTCCGCGCCCGCCCCGCCCGCGGCGCTTACCAGCGGTCCACTCTGGCGCGCCATCCAGACATTTGGGAGACACTACACGCAATACCTGGGAGACGGGTCGGGTGAAGCTGGCCTGGGCCAATCCTTCACGCATCGGACCTCGAGCCCCAACAGGCATCATCAGGAAGTGATGTGGCGTCCATCCCATACTACCTCCGTCCGTACCAAGTGCAAAAAGCGTGATGAGGCGCGGTGCTGCATTCCTTTGCGGCAGGAGCTCATGGCCGCTGTTTGGGCGCTCGCGAGCGGCGACGCCAGACGGGTCTCGTGACTGCTTACTTCCACGGTACATACGGATACTTCAGCTCCTACGCTTTTGTGCAACGGCAACCATTGGATACCCGCGGAGCCCACCGGTGCGCTGCTGGTGCTCAGACTCCAATCCCCACTCCGAGCCAGACGTTCGCTGCAAGTTCCCTTGAAAGGGTCCCACCTCTGGGTTTCCCTGCGCGGGCCTCGCCTACATCGAGAACATACCTATATATTGACCGATCTTACTCCGTACAGCTCACCACAACGCACATAGTCCGCACTCTTATTACCACGTAGTAGAATTGCTTGTCCGGGGGGGAGGGAGCTGAGCCCTCGTGCTCACATGCCGACTTTCCTCTTCTATAATTCGACCCGCCCTCGCCCTCCCATATTTCAGCCTTGAATTTCGCCTCTCCGACTACGCTACGCTAGGAGTGTGCTACGGCCTTGTTGCCCAATGCTTCCTAACGCTCCAGTAAAAATAGTCAAGATCGCCTGCTCCCTACTCCCAGAGGCCCCAGCTTGGGAACTTCCAGACCCTTCAATCACCGCGCTTGCATGGCCAGTCCACATGTTCGAATTTGTCGCACGCATCGCTCACATGCTTTCCATGTCGAGTAGTAGCTAGTAGTAGTACTTTTTTTGGACAAATACAGTGGGGAGGTGGTTTTCAAGCGCGCCCCTCGTGAACCTGTCCGTCCATTCGTGGAATCTCACCAGTGCTCCGTCTGCCATTTTCTCGACTCGTAACGGGCGCCAGGACAGGTGAGCAGCGCGCCTCAGGCCCACCAAGCAAATGCTTGCCCAAGCCGTGGGGAGGCTTATCTTAGGGGACAACGGCCTAGGATCATGCCTGCCGTGAATCCTTCTAGAATAAATACGAGCGCGCTCGCGCTCGCGCTGTGAGATTTTGGAACGGAGATCATTGGGGACCCAGCGCGATGCGGGATGGCGCGTTAGTAAGTGTTCTACAATGGGCTTGGTGGTCCGGCATGGGCGTCGCTGTCCCAATGTCGAATCTTCTTATCCACATGTCGAACTTTTGTTATCACATTCCAAAAAGGGCAGAGTTTCGTTCTGCGGAGAATCGGAGAAAAAAAGGTCGTGTCCAATATTCCCAACGCCCCGCGACTCACGGTCATGAAGACGTTAAATTTCACAATTGCACGCCAGAATATACATAAAGGGAGGGTTGTATGAGTTGTATGATGTATGTGGCACACCTTATGTTACAAACCGTTGTACATGTACATGATCTCGATATACTATACAGCGCTTAACCGTTCAAGAAGGAGGGGTGTTGCCGTCATGACCAACAGTGACGGTCGTTAATCGAGGACGGTTTGTTGGACGCCCTCGACGTCACAAACAGTGGATTCATCTACGCCCAACGATCCTTCTTCTTCAGCGGGCCTTCCCAATCCTTAATATGATCAGAGATGACCTTCGCCGCCTGGTCGGCGGTGAAGTTGCGACCGATTGCCTCGACGAAATCGCCTTCTGGATCTGCGCTTGACGTCAGCATCCAATCATCGTGCATCAATACGAGAGGTTACAGATTGTTAAGATCACCACACCCCCTCGCGATCTCGATAAGAGGGATTGATAGGGGAATAGGATAGACGAGAAAGAGACTTACCCATCAAGTAGAAGTAAATACTGTGGTCAACCAGATAATCTTGGCCAGGCTTTACGCTCGGGGGAGTACTAAAGTACACGCGGTACACCTTGCACACGTCCTTGATGTTCTCGTACTCGCCCGTCAAGCCAATGATCTCCGGGTGGAATTCCTGCAAGTATTCTTTCAAAACTGCGGGGTTGTCACGCGCAGGGTCGCATGTGATCATAATTGGGAGGAGGACGGGGCCGCATTTCTCGGTCACTTTGTCGTACATCAATGCCATTTTGTCGAGCTCGTCGGGGCAGATATCTGGGCAGTGGCTGAAACCGAAGTAGACCTATACACGCTGGTCAGCATATGCTTACACAATGGCATCGAAATAGTGCCGTATCTAACTGCACCGAGCCTCTGCACTCAAATGTTCCCACTCGCACAGAATCCCATGATACACAAAGTCCCAACTGTGCTATTCCAGGAATCACACGTACCAAAGAGTATTTCCCTAGCAGGTCGTCACTCGTGAATCTATCCCCATTGTGATCCACAAGATCAAAGGGACCTCCGACCTTTGGCTTTCCAACGCCCTTTGTCTGATCCGCTATCCGTTTCCGTGCCATCCGTTCCTTCTCGTACGTGAGGTAGGCCCATAGTCCACCTGCGGTGCAGATGAAGAGGATTGCGGCGGTGAGATTGAAGGGCTGTCATAGAGCGGGTCAGCATGCTGGAGTTGCAAATGAGATTTTGTGGAAGGTGAGCCTACCCCGCCCTTGTTCCGCGCCCGAACTTGCTCTATTGTCTTGAGTGCGCTCCGTGGTGTTGAGTTCGAGAATGGGCGTGATAGGAGCAAAGGCTTGCGCAAGCTGCCTACCAGCCCTTGATCCTGCTGTCCCACGTTCCGTGTCCTCAATAGACATGATAAATCTGATTTCGCTACCAGTCGTGATGTAATGGCGGTGTTGGGTCTGTGGGAGGAGGCGAGGGTCCGTCGTGGGGTGATTCGGAGCGCATCAAGCTCGCGCCGGAGCGCCGGAGAAGGTCTAAGGGTCTTCAGTGCACCCCCAAGGCAATTGCATGATGGAGGCATCTCAATTGCGAGAGAAACGGGGCGTAGATATGTGGATGGCGGAGTGTGGAGGTGTTTGATGTATATTTTACTTTTCTCGAACACGAGATCCACGGATGACAGCTTCAAAGCGCACGGGCCACCATATCCGAATTTAGGTGGGACACTAATCATGAACTTGAAGAAGATACAAGAGAATTCATGGGATTCGTTTAAATTGTAGTAATTGATTTATGGCTAGATTAATTGAACTCGCTATAGCAAAAGGTTTTTGTATTAAAAGAATCTACCCTGTAAAACGCCGGTTCATGCCATGCTCGCTGAAGAACAACGCCCACTTGTATATCCCAGTTTTGACACACGCACTTCCTATCCACCAGCAGCAAACTTACTATTCCCTCTCAAAATGGCGCCAAACTTCCACAACATGAAGGGAGCCGGTACGCCCAGCGCAAGAGCAATGAATCCCAGCAGACTATTTCCCCAACCGTAATCCAAAGCGTTGAACATAGCGGGGGCAAAAAGGGGAAATCCAAATCCTGCCAGACTTCTCAATACGGTTGCTGCCGCAATAGCAGACGCAGCGTAGCGCGTGTACGAGTCCACAATATAAGTCTGAATGCATTGGAACCCCACAATTGTCCCTGCGCAGAAGAACAGAACGCCAAAATTAGGCACGATCCAGTGGGTCTTCACTTGAGCGCTCCATCCATACCAGAACAATCCTATTGGAACAAACAAAGACGCTGGAACCATCATGGGGACACGAAATTCGGGCTTGCCGACTCCATTGTTCTTCGTCTTAAGGCGGCGGTAGATCATGTCGTTTAGTGGCGCACAGATCTGGGTTCCTAGGAAGAAGCCGAGTCCCATAGAAATGAAGTTGAGAGAGCCAATGCCGACCGACTCGCCATATTGTTTTTCCCAGAGAGGAGGGAAGGTCGAGAGCATGAGATACATGAGGCCATATAGATATGCCATGTAGCATGCCAGGACCTGAACGATAGGTTGAGTGAACAACAGCTTGAAGGGCCTCTTCAGCGCCACTTTGAGTATTTTGATTAGCGTCTTATCCGGGCTGTCGTATTCCGTGTGGAGCTCCATGTTCCCAGTCTCTTTGCGCAGCTTGTCTCGTTTCCAGGCGAGAAGTTTCGGGGCGTATGTTTCTTGGAGGAGGTAGAACCCGAAGGCTTGCACCACTGCAGTAAAGATTGAAGTTGACCAAAAGCACCACCTATGATGTCGTCAGATTCCAAATTGACGAATAGTGAATCAATTCACACACCTCCATGTCGTATTTTCAGCGATGAATCCTCCAGCGATAGGGCCGATTGCGGGACCAAGAAGGGGCGCAAGACTGTAGATGGAGATTGCCTTGCCACGTTGCTCGGCATGGAAGCAGTCACTGAGGAGGCCCTGAAAGCCGTTAGATATAGCAAACAATAAAAATATAACACGAAACTTACACCACCAATGGCCAATGGTGCCGATCCACCCAGTCCACTCATAAATCTGAAAGCCATGAGCTGCCCAGAGCTCTGCGCGAATCCACATCCAAGATTCCAGGCCAGATAAAACAGGTTTGCGCATTGGAGGACAACAACGCGACCATAAATCTCACTGAGGGGCCCAAGAAACAAAGGGCCGACAGCGTAGGCTAGAACAAAGATGGACAGCGTAAGTTGAGCTTCGACGGTGCTTGTGATATGAAATTCCTTGCTGATGGACGAGAGCGCCGGGGAGATCATGGATGATGAGACTGGCGAGACGAGCGTGAAGGCGGAGACGATACATGTTGCTGCCCATTTCCGTTTCATGGACCAGTTTTTTGGGTTTGTAGGATCGTCTGGGGAATCCCATGTTACCTTTACCAAGTTAGAACTCGGTCATTTCAAGGGTCTGATAGTTTTACTCACTAGGTTTGGATCATGGACAGAGCGTGAAGATTCCTTCTTCTGTAGTGGTGGCGACTGTGCTTCAATATCACGCTCATCCGGAATTCCACCTCTTATCTCCTGTATTGTAGTCCCCTCTCTCGCGTTATCCACTTCTTCGTCCTTTTCTAGATCAATCTCGTCGGAAGTGCTGCTCGTCGACTCCTTTCTCCGTCTATCCGTCTCAGTCTTGCGCAACGATGAGGCCTCTGAGTCTAAATGAACGTCTTGGCCGCCCTCGTGATGGTAGACCGAATGGTCGCCTGCATACTGTGCGGAGGATAACCGATGTGATTGCGGGCTGCTCGGTCGACTTGGTCGAGACCTAGATCGCGTCCTCGTTGAGGTACCCGTACGAGTTTGTCCTATATCTTCCATCAGATGCAGGTGGTAGAACGAACGATGTCGCCAAGGGAAGGTCAACCAAAGTAGGAAAGGTGAATGTGCAAAACAGGTAAAAGGTGATCGAATTGACTTGGCCGTGAAGCTTGACTGTGGATACTAGAAGACAGAAAGCTGGGCACGCGACCCTATATATATAAAATGAACTCTAGGCTCGGAACTTAAGTTCGGAGAATCGGGTTACTTCAGTCTAAGACCCTATCTACAAGGGGTATTGTACACCGTACACATATACTACGCAGGCGGGGCCTCGTGTACTTTTATCGGGCTTAACAGATTTTGGAGAACGAAAACTCCGTCCTTCTCCCAGTGGCCGTGCGTCATCGGTTCGGCTCAAGCGGCACGAAGAGCTCATATGATTCGCCCACTGCGCCACTTTGCTGTGGCGTGAGAACCATCGTTGTCGGTTGAATTGGCGGATGGTCCGAAAAACATGGAGGAAAGAGCACTGAAAGGCCGAACGGGTTGAATGATCAATGACACGGAATGTCGACCACGTATAGGTACGAGATAGCTACGCTAATGATAGCTACCAGCCAACCACAACGGGTCTGCCACCCTTCTCAACGAATCAGAGAATAGCATTATTCATTAGGCAGAGGCATTCCCAACCTCAAATTACCTAGGGAACTCGGTAAGCACATTAAGATCACGTGGGGTGAGATGTCGCCATTCGGCGTTCGGTGCCTTCCATCTTCTTATCGCTGTATGGTCCACAACTCCTCATCACTTTAGCTTCTAGACTAGCAAAGCTGTTGAATTGAAACCCCTAGTATATGAAAGAACTAGTATTTTTTAAGGAATATCCTGCCGGTGATTCTAGTTTGTAGGTGAAACGATTAGGCGGCCCTTTGAAGCATTAGTAAAGTAGTTAGAGGCTACTTTGATGGCCTAGAAGAGATAGCCAGATTTCCTCTGATTAAATACCAGTTCTTTCGTACACCTACAGGCGTCCTCCTGTTTCGGTATATGTTCTCTGGATTTATCACACCGATGTCAGCTCAAACGTCTTCTTCTAGGGTTCTGGACACATACTGTGTTCGACAATAGAAGAACACACAAGTGCCGTAAGCTGCGTCCCTAGTCCTCAAACTTGCTCAAACCTCAAATCTATGCAGAGCTTTTGCAACAATAAAGTTCACCCTTAGAAATAAAATATGCACGAAGTCTTGCATATTAGAACTTGTGTGAGTGCTAATAGTAATTTAGGTTATGTCTTATGGTAATTGGTTTATGTCTTCTGTTGTTTTCAAGAAGTTGTACAGTAGACCGAGCAAAACTTAGGAGCACCAAAATGCTCTACTTGACAGTATTTAGTACAGCGGTTCTATCCTGTGTAGAAGGGTACATGAGCGAATCGGATATGGTCGTAAACCCCCTACGGAAACCAAGGAACCGACTATGCGAGATAGTTACTCCAAATTCGATCTGTGACAGTCGTAACATTATTAATACAGAAAATAGACTCTCTAGTAGTCTATTCTCTATTTTTCGGGCTATGGTAAGTAATATACTTCAAATAATAGTCTAAATCATCGCAAATTTCCGTTAGACTTGATCTAACACCGATTCCGCACGCCAAAAGCGGAAAAATCCAGGAGGTTGACAACGCTACCTCGACCGCCCAGTGCGTCCAACGCGGGTCCAATACGTGTATACAACCTAATCTTCACGCATAATAGATATCACTTAAGCCAGACAGTCTATACCATCATGGTAATCATCCCAGAAATTCAAAATGCCACCTATACTCTGCCTATACATGTCTAGAATGAAGTAGAACATACGGTCAACCCACCAGCGCTATCTCTATCATCTACAGACCATCTATTGGCGAAGCAGCGTGATATTTTTCTGCATTTTTCTAAAGGCCAGCTCGGACGCTAATCACATTGAAATTCGTCACAACCATCCCCAGATTCATCTCACCAAAATCAGGCATAATGTTTACAACTAGTAGGTGAAAGGCCGCGGATGCAAGAATACCTTGCGCATAACTACGCGCACATGTATATATACTAGTTAACGTAAGGAGGTAGTATTCAAAAAAAGCAGATACCCTCAAGTCTCTCTTGGCACAGTGGTAAGTATGTCGGCTTGTCGCGGCGAAGACGCGGGTTCGATTCTCGTAAAGAGATATTTCTCTTTTTGCCAAAATATAGAATCCAAAAAAAATTAGGGGTCTAGTTGGCCACATCCTGGCGCACATCAGAGACACTATCTTGAGGTGGCAGAACTCATTTATTAAGATATCAAGCCCATTTACCTATAATAACTTCTCCGACTAGCTAGATATGCTAAATTCTTAGAGGAAGGAATCGTTCAACTCCTTAGGACTTCACCAAGCTTTTCACATACCAAGAAAAAGACCACCTGTGGAGCACTTCTTAACAATTTATTTAGATGTCCATATACTCGATTGAGGTATTTCCGAGATGCACGGCTGGATATGGTAGACGGGTTGTTCATATTTACCTGGAGTCTCGTCATTAGCGTACCAGTGCGTAGCTCGAGCGCGGGTATTTTAGGCTATAGGAGATGACATTGTGTGCTAGGGTGTCCAAAAACTTTGTTTATTCTTTGCGTATAACTATTAGATCGTTGGATTAGTGAGACGTTAGAAGCCCTAGCTCAAAAGGCTGAGGCTACGGAAAGCAATTGCGAGCTCTTGAACTTGTGAAGGACTTCAACTGGCCGGCGTGGTAGCCTTCTTCTTGTTAGAGAGCCGATCTGCTGCTATGAAGGTGATAAGCTTCAGATGGATTCTTAGTGTCAAGCTCAAGGTCGCCATTTACAAGATTCAGCTTCACCACGTTAGAAGAAGAGTTAAAAGGGCCTACAAAAGCGCACTTCCTCCAGTCTTCCAGTCTGGGCGCCTATTATGTGTGTGTTGAGTTGTTGTGGCCGAGCATTTTCCAAGTATCTTCGATCTGAGGCAGTAGGCTGAACTTGTAGCTGGAGCGTGCATACAACTGCAGGCTACACCCGAGAGATTTGACTCTGTTGGCTGATCCCAGTTGAGCGAGGAGAGTAAGCAGGGACTCCTAGAAAGGCAAGACTCTGGTGGATTCGAGAATTTCTATCGACTCAAGCAGGACTTCTTGAGAGCGAATGGTGTTAATCTTTTAATCGCGAGTCAGAGATTGAGGAAATCGGCAGTCCCAACCTATATTAAGGGAATCAAGTTGGTTCTTGTAACTGGGTGGTTTGAATGCTTCGTCAACGCTAGCATACATGATGCCACAAAGTGGAATCTCATTATGCTTTCTGAGCAAGATGTTGAGATTGTGAATGCACTATGCGTCTAGAGTACTATCAAGAGCATTTCGCTAGGGATGGAATACATGTATGCATCCTCCACGTCTATCGACGCTCTACTGTTGTAGCTGTGTTGCAGAACTCAGTAGCGCTACTCATTTCGAGGGAGAATGTTGAATGAGCAGGTTGAGCCGGGCTTCTGGGAAATGAAGAGAAAGGCGAGAAATGGGGACAAGGAAGTAGTCCTTGTGTCTGGAGCTTTCATGCTCCGTATTTCCATTCTCCATAAAGAGCTGTTTCTCGTTTCGCCAAGTCTTCGAGCATACGGGATTGTTCAATCATGGGTGGAAGGTCCGTTGCGATAGTCAAAAATTTACGGCGACACTACCTCGTCTTGAAGGCTACAGTGACGATATAGTCTAGCGTAATAGGCAATGGACACAGTGAGCACTAAAGACTGAGTGGACGCATCAGTGAGAATTATACAACCACACTGTTCATATCAGGCTTTGTTCCGACCAAGTCTTAGATATATATATCACGTTTTAATTTTGAAGACTTGAGTAGGTACATATTAGGTCACAGACCATGATGATTGGGGTATATATTGCATAGCGAGCTTGAAAAGCAAAACTTATTCAAGTCACTAAGAAAAGGCAGAAGTTCGAGTATATACCTCACATCGTCAACCCAGGAAGGTAGCAGTGAGAATTGGGTGGTGAAATCCCCGTACATATATTGTTCTGGTGTCGTGTTTTCAGTTTTACCTATGTCCATACGTTCCCCGGTGGCTGAGAATCAGGAAGTGCGAACTCAACAGGGAGCCGTCTTTCGAATTGAAAACAAAGCAGTGGGTTTTGCAACATTAATGCATGGCGAGGGAAAATGTTTCATAGCAAAGTACGGACCTCTCCAAACGTATGGTTCATTGCCAGCTACTAAATGCTCGCTCGCAGACTCAGAATCAACCACGATCAACAGGGAAAGTTTGGAAGTAAATCGTACAATAGGCCAGAGAAGGTAATCTGAAACGATGTACCTATGAAATAAGATCAAATACTAAGTGCGGTGTAGGAGGTATTGGACAGACGAGTCCAATCCATGCTTAAGGTACCTTTGGACTTTAATTCTTCTTTCTGTAAATTCAGGGCACTTGGAAGCTAATAGATTTGAGCTTAGAGTAATGAAAGGAGGCATGTATTTTTGAGGGGTGTAATAAGACAACTTCTAGGGAATGTGGTCGGAAGGTCAAAGGGGATTTCATGTAGGGCTTCGACCGTATAAAAAAAGGCCGGTATTTCCATATCCAATATGGAGCTTGAAATGTAGTCCTAGTGTCCGACTAGATTACAGAACGCCAAGGATGCGGAAAAGGCATGGGTCGGAGGTTGGAAAAGGGCGAAAGGTCAAAGAACCGTGCGCACAGAAAGAGGAATAGATGTCGACTTCTCCCCACACACACGATAGAAAAGAGCTAACTATTTTAAGATTCTTGCTGCCAATCCTTTCAATCACAGCCAATAACTTAAGCCTCAATAAGCCCTCCATGCGCGCACAAGTTGTCACTGGGTTTGTAGTTCGAGGTAGGCCACTTTTGGTTTTCCTCAGTGTCTTATGCTTCAACTCTGTCAGGTTTATTTTTCACTGCACTTCCTCTCCCACCTCAATTACTTCCATGCGTTTAGACACAATGGTCTAGACGGGTGCAGCGACTCGTCTACAGCCTCGCACGGAAGGCAAGAAACGAACGGCTTCGTCTACTACCTACGAAGCACAGAGCAATGCTACTTCTAGATTAGGATGCGTGATTTTAACCGGCACGACGAGGCGGTATAGAACTAACTACATTGGATACTTCAATCCTCTTGCAAGAGTTGCGGGGGTAAAAAATTGGAATTGAATATTGCGGGGCCGAGATGCAGAAGTGCTTAGTAGGATGGAAGTTACACCGCGTATTGTCGTATCCCTATAAGACACGGATTATACGACTCCAAGGTGCTACCGTACATACTTAGATACATTTATGTATGTAGGATTGTATGTATGTATGTATGTATGTATGTATGGGCGGAGCTTCCTTCTCCGTGTCCATTCCCCATCCACCTGCACGCCCAGCAGCCTACCCACCACACCCACCTCCCCCCATCCTTCTCCTTCCATCCTTCCATCCCTACTCAAAGACCACCGTGAAATAAACCATCAAGCCCAAGGCCTGGACCCCTCAGCCACCAGCCCAACACTCTCCACGCCCGCCGATCGCCCCCCAAAACCAGCCCTCACCCAATCCATCCAACCGGTTCGGCTCCCTCCAGCCGCACGCCATCCCGGACGCATCTGCATCTCGCGTGGATATATGATACGCAAATACGGCAGCGCACGCACGCATGCACGCATGCAAATCTCGAATTCCCGCATCTGGCTGCGATCCGCGGTTCCAGTCCCAGGGCCCACCATCCATATGGGCGCGTTATTTACAGTGTTTGTGGAGCCGGCTCACGGTGATGCGCGACATGGCTGCGAAATGATCATCCAGCCCAGCATCCTGGTAGCTTGCTTTGGAGATTCTAGGCCCCGGGCGGATCGGGAGCGAGGGGGACGGACAAGGGGGGGGGACGCCACAGGTGCAGCGGGGGAGAGGGGAGCTCCGAGCCACACTTTGGGTGGCTTGGTGGGGTGGTTCCCGAGGGCGCCGCCTTGTTTCTGCGCGGTGCGGCCGGGTGATGTGACGAGTTCTGTCTGTCTATCTTGTCTGCCTTGTTGTACGCTGGGTCTCGTGCTGTGCTGTGTTGTGATGTGTTGTGACGATACGACGCCCAAGGTGGGGTGACCGAGGGTCCGACGACGAGAAGAGGTTTACCTACCCTTCGCACACTTCTCTCCCTCCCTATACTATGCATCTCCCGTCCAAACTGATACCCAAGCCCCCATCTCGAGACCTAAATCGCCACTTCAAATCCCCTCCCCCCCCTTCCTCCTCCTCCTCCTCCTCCTCCTCTACCAACACCACTTTATCCAACCGTCCCACCCGCATCACCACCACCAACACACCCGCAAGCGACCCCCCCCCTCGTTTATTTTTAGATTAACACATGCAACCAACCAACCCAACCAACCAAGCAAGCATTTCCCCATTCGAACCCCCAGCAATTTACCCCATCGGAATCTCAAATCCCCTTATCTCCAGCTTCGGCCGAAGTAATCTGTGGTTCAGCACAAGAAAAGAAAGAGAACCCGACGATGACCTACCCAACTGGGCAATCAGTCAAGCGTGCACGTGATCCGACCTTCTTGTTCTTGTTCTGGTTCTTGTGTAACCACGGAGCTCCACTTCGCGCGAAAGATGAATAAACCCCTAACCCTGGGTGATCGACAACATGTCTCCACTATGTATCTATGTGCGTGTAAGAATACAAGGCGCGACGGCGTTGTAACCTTTCTGCATCCGGCGATGGCTCAATTTGGAGGTTTGTTTTCGGTGGACGCAAGCGGAAGGACTAATTGGGTTGAGCGCCTCTGCGGCACGCCCATTCATTCAGTGGTTCGGGTCTTGGAAACAAAGAAGAGCAACAGTGGCATGTACGGGTTACATAGCTCCTTATGTGTCTTGGGGCTCAGGTCAGGAACAAGAGACATCCATGAGGGTGACTATTTTAATGACTAGGCATTGCACACTACATATCAAAGTTTGCCCTGCAATCGATCGTGATGCAATTCTCATAAGTCTCTCCGTATTTACAAACACTACACTACACTTGCCTATGTAGCCCGCCCGCATCGCAATTCGTGTTTTTATCCTTCACGGAAGAATATGGGGGTATCATGCAATGAACATTAGGAATCGGCGTGGTAAGCACCGTCGCGCGTGAAAGAGATGATGCTAGGATGAGCATGAGCGGAATGACACTACGCATAGTGTATACCGCCCAGCTAGCTATCCTTGGGTATTGTAAATTCATGGTTGACGCCATCCCGTGCAAAGACAAAGAAAATTAGGGAAAACAATGAGGCTCATGTGAGGTGCTCGTGGGCATGCTCAAATCAGCAGGCCCACTCCCAAAGCAACGGCGTTGAGACCACCCTCCCTGCCCTCTTCGCTAGCTCGTCGTTTGACGAGAGGCCCCATCTGGCGAGTAGCATCTCCCTTCACTCCGGTCATCCCGGTTGGCGAAGGTGGCTCAGAAGAAGGCGCAGAGCGGATATCATCAGAATCGCTGTGTAGACCAGTCTGCACAGAAGCAGAAGAGGACAGATCGTATCCGAAAGTGATAGAGTCGTCGCTGTCCCCGCGGATAGGCGACGTAGGCCTCTCGGGGTTGGCAGTGGTAGACACAGCCTTGGTAGAGGTGGTTCGTCTCTCCGCAATGGTAGGAAGGCGCTTCGGTGCTTTGGGGAAATTGTGTACGTCGTAGCGCGGTGGATGAGATGTGTAGTCGACAAGAATGTGCTCCTTCACGTTGATTCGCATGCGCCGGCCATTGCTGAATACGGTGTCGCTGACCCTGGAAGAATGCGCAAGAAGTACAGGTGCACAGCGGCGGCGGTAGCGGAGGGCCTGCGAGGCAGTATACTGATGTGGAGGAGCAGATTTGGGATCCGAGGATGTACTGGTGGCACTTGACGATGGTCGCTCTCCCGAGCTTCCTGGACGACGAGAGGGAAAGCGAACATCTTCAGGGTCAAAGTCCTCAACCTCGGGATCGGTACTGTGATGGACATTCGAGTCATGGGGTTGTTCAGCGTGTGCGGCCATGGCCTCTGAATCAGCTGCCAGATTGGGGTAGAGTTGGCGAATAATTCGCTCTTGCTCTGCAATGATGCGTCGGCCGCCTTCGACATTTGGCAGGTTTTCAAGATTTCCGCTAATCCGTGAGCCATCGAGTACCCGCTGCCGCCTGCTTCTCCGTGGGAGACTCCGATAACGGGGCTCGCTGCGGTCTTCCAGAGGCGGGCTGATATCCACGCCAGCACACAGCTTTTCTACCCAGTCTAGCATCTGCTCTTGAGAGCTAGCACAGAGCAGAAACTGCTCTGTCTCTACTCGCAGTCGTAGGACATGTTCTCGGACGGTCTCGAAAAGATGGGGATCCGTCTCGTAGAGCTTTTGCCGGGATCCCGTGGGGACTAGGTGAGCGAAGGGCGATTTGGGAGTCAGAGGTGTTTTCTTGAAGTCAGAAGCCACGCCGACTTCTGCGTGCTGCAGGGAGAAGGATTTGATCAGACGGCCAGGTCCAGGGGAGCGACTTTTGAATAGGAAGTGTGGTGATTTGATGCGGTAGATGCACAATTGCGTCCCCCGCAAAAGCACATAGACGTCATTCCACTCGCGGGTTCCAGCGACCTGAAACGGCGAAGAGAGCTCCTGCTTCATGCCCAGAATCCCGCCAATCTCCACGGTGCAAGCATATTGCGGCGGATACTCGTCCTGGAGATAGGCGGCCCTTTCTGTGCTTGCTATGGCATGGAGTCGGTCCAGGGTCTGGGTGCTGGTTGCGCAGGCGTAGGAAGGGGGCGTGTCGGGGATAATTTGGGCGTGGGTGTGGAATGTATTGTGGTATCCATAGGTCTGGGAGGAGCCCTGCGACGAGGAATTGGCCGAGCGTGCGGTCCGCGAGCGACTCGGGGCTGGGGTTTCTGGGGGAGCAGCCTCCATGGTTCTGGCGGGGTGGGCGGGGAGGCAACTGGGGTCGGACGCAGCCTCTAGCTGCTCTCGGAAGGTTGTGTCAGTGACAATGGCAGTAAACGGTGAGGGTGGGAATCCGAGCGTGGGCTCTGGAAGCCGGCGGAGACGGGATGGGTCTTTTTTGTATCGGGAGGGCTTGCGGGATGAAAGCGGATCATGGATTGTCGGGGTGCACTGGCTTGCTGGCCTGCTGGCCTGTTCCGACGCGGGAGGTGGCACGGAATGTGGACGGGCGTCCGTTTCTCGCGGCGCAGGAGTAGTGACGTGGGAGAGGCGATGGACGCGGGCCTGGCCGTGAAAGGGAGGAGGAGGCACTGGAGGGCACCGGTGCAGCAGAATTGGAGGAGGCCGGCGAGCGCCTGCTTCTTTGTATATCACGGGCGGGCGACAGGGGGGGCGGTTGCTACTGAGAGACGGCGCGCGCGAACAGGGCGGGGAGAGGCCTCAGGCACGCACGTAAGCGCGGTCGGCGGTGTGATGAAGCGACGCAGGAGGATCCTGAATAGCCTTCGTACTACCGGGACAGTGTAGGCACGAGGAGAAGGCGAGGTGAAACTGTGCTACGGCCCGTCGCGATGCGGTGCGCTGCCATGTTAAGTAGCTATCCGCGCCGCTATCAGCTGCCCACGCCCACGCCCGCCGTCGAGACCCCAAAGCTGTACCGTGCAGCCGACGCATACAGGCGCAGGCCTGTCCCTCCCAGGCCTGTCCCGTCCCCTCACACGGAGCCGTCCGTGGCGCCAGGTCGAGATCTGGCCCGCAGCAGAGTCGGGGTTGGCGAGACCTGCATCCACCGCACCGCAGGCCCCGCCATCCCCCGTCGGGCGTAGCCACTTGGCGCCGCATGCAGCCCCAGGCCCAGCACCTGACGCCTCCTTTCACCCTTCACCCCATCTCACACCATCTGCGCGCACCCCAAGCCTCGCCGCGCCTGCCACCCGCTGCTGTCCCAGGTGACAAGTGACGTCCGCTCACCGCCACACCTCACGCGCCCGTGCCCGTTCGACCTCCCGGGCTGCGTTGCGATGCGATGCGAACGGCGACCGTCGTAGGTATCGCTATCAACCACGGCTCGCCGACGCAATGCCGCCGCCGTCCCTTGGAACTCCCAAGCCCATGACAGCAGCCTTGACGGCAGCCTTTGTCTCTCCTTGACGCCGCCGCCAAAATGCCCACAAAAAGTGCTAGGTTTTCCATTCGAACTCTATTCAAGCACCGACCAACGCCCCGCCCACCAAAACCACGGTCGAGCCTCTTCCTCACTCGCTAAAACCGTGTCAATATTGGGACCAGCAATCTTCATGTCGGCCTCGTTCTTCATCAATGCGACACCTCAGGATGCTGTGACGACGGCCACCCACCGCCCTGGGTCTGCCTCGACGATCGCATCGAAACCCGTCAAATTCTCCGCGTGTTGCGACTTCGTTTATCGGATCTTCCCAAATCTTCATCATTTCGGCCAGCTCCCCCTTTCAGCCCCTGTCTATACCGCGTAATTTCTATTGTTACGTGCTCTGCATAAGGCGCACGGCTCGCTAGGCCCCCTCCGCTTAGACCATGAATCACCTCAAAGAAGACAGCTTGCCGCTTTACTGATTGCAGCATCACATCACTGAAATATATCCCCTGGCAAACTTCCGATTGGCCATTGTTGCCAGGTCTCAATTCTCAACTCGAGAATCTACCACCTCTAAGCCAACAAATCATGACATGGCAGTACAGTCAACCAAAATCAGCAAGAGGGCATAGGCTCCGCTCCGCTCTACCTAGACCTCCATATTCGCCAAGTTCCTTTTCACTAGAGGACCAGAGTATTCGCTCAGAGGTAATAATGGATTTTACCTCGCACGAATAAGAACAGTAATGGAAGCGCTAGAAGCAATCATCTTCTGCGCATCGCACGCTGATGTGAGCAACATCTTGCGATCGTAAGGCTTATTAAAAAAACATGCAGGCAGAATGGGACGGTTGGGTCTGAGCCCACGCTGACGGGTCCGTACGTGCAGCCGGCCGGATATTGACAATAACGACAGGCCCCGATCAAAGGCAACCAAAGCGCAAACTCCGTGGACTTTTCGTCTTCGTTCCTTTCGCACCAATTTTTTCCTTAACAGCTCAGGAAAGAGACTCCGGGTTTTCATTGACCAGTTCACAAAGTTATTTTGAGTATTTAGTTTCTCGACGTATACTTGACTCTATGCGTAGAACAAAGCCGAGCTTGAGGAAATATGGATCGTCACACCGAACGGAGTGTTGAAGAGGATTGAGGCCTGCATCTTCCGTTCGCTTGCCCGTTGATGTGAAGAGAAGCCCAAAGCGCAAACACCAACAAATCGTCTCGGGAATCGCGATGAAGGATTCGACGGATCTTGAATTGGAGTATGATCTGGCAAGTATCACACTACCATCTCCGAGCATACGCTCCAGTTACATTTCGTCTGCTCCATAATCCTTCCAATACTCGGATTCTGCACAAAGCCTTTCCGATGGAAGTACTGTTGGAGTCCGTGCGGTCAGTGTCGCGGAGTCCGAGTCGGTACAACCACCAACTTCGCACGCTGCAGCTGCTCGCGAGTTACTATGCAGGTGCTCAAGCGTACCAGTCACGGCAGCAATCACCCATGACACCTTAGGGTGTTGCATCCTGCTGAACAAGGCTCCATTAGCAAGTATGTGAGCGTAAAAGCCGTTGCATTAATTGAGTTGCATCATTGCGATGCAGATTTAGCACGAGACTAAACTGTTGTGAACCGAAACCACGCCACGACAGGTTACCCTAACAGGAGTCCTTGTCAAATTTGTCATGTGCCATGGTGCTTGGTTTCTCGTTACACAATCACTGACCTACGAGACGTCAAGAGCAGAGATTTCCTGGTCGAGACATCGACGACATGTCTTTTCGTGTTTTGTGTGATGGTCGAGTGCTACTCAGCATCAGCCACTACCTTCCAAGCCCTATTACACATGACAAGCGCTGTCGATGCAGTGCTCACATCATAGATGCAGCATTGGAAAGTCGTTAGCTGTTCGACCTTTCAAGCTCTAGCCTGGTGACCTTGAGCTTTGATTATGGTGCTCTTGTTGCATAGTCACTTCCTGTCAGGCCGCCATTCTTCTGCTTATTGATTGCAGACGTAACAAGAGGTTTGTTCTGTGTTCTCATCCATCGTACATGGCACGGTCGCCTCAACTGTCTCGTTCCCCGGAATTTGCAATCGGCCAGACTGGTCCCCAAATCTCTTGGAGTAAATGTTCGTCATTGTTTGTCCGTCGCTATCTATCCGTCTCCAAAGCGTACGCTTAACGATTTCACCATCTTCGTTTTACGATATCTAGTATTAATAGCCGTTACGTCTTGTTGGCCTGTAGATGATCTGAAGCCAACCCGGGTTACCCGCGACACAACTATGAGGCGCTCGAACACAACCAGGCACCTTTGTCCAAGGCGCCCACACCTTGCTACATAAGCCGCAACGTAAGAAGATCAATATTGTGGAATGTCAAATTAGTCACAACTCTTCAATTCCACCCTACGGAATCTCTCGATTTCGCGAAGCGAAGACCTAGATATGTTAGGCTGAACCACAGAAGGAGCTGCCTATGTTATTGGCCTCAAGAGAAGCACAGAACTTTCCTAAGAGCTTTTACTACTCACTTTAACCTCAGCGAAGCTTAGTAGACGATAGTTCTGGTGACTTGGGAACTATCGATCTTTAGACGTCCCTCCAGATCGGGAATACGGCAAGTAGAGCTCCCTTATGTTCAGCATGGCACTCGAAATATAAAATGACATTCCGCCGCCATATTTTCGGTATTGAAAAGATATCTCAACTCACAATCCAAACAAGAATTCGGCAGAAATCTAGTCTATCAATATGCGCATCACCTTCCTCACTTCAGTCGCCCTGCTGTCGGGTACTGCTCTCTCTACGCCTCTAGGAATCATTGAGCGCGGCGAACGGGATTTAGGGGTAACACATCCTCTTTCTAATTCCAGTCCAACTTCCATCTGCTTCTCATTCCCATCTCACACTCTCGGTCTCACGTTTCCATCTCGATTCCCACGTCTCGATCTCCACCCACTTGCCAGAATACAAAAATCCACAACACTGCACAACTAGAACTAACACTTTGCCTGCTACACAGTTCTACATGACGACGGACCCGGAGTGGGGTTATGGTCACCAAACCGGCGAGAGGCTCCATGACTGGACCTCTGACCCTGGATGCGTCAGCCTAGAAGGGACACCATTGTATGTCTACATTTATACCTCCGAAAATCTACTAAGGATCTGCAGTGACAAGAGCATCTCATCCTTTGGTCCGGACGAGGGTGTCAAGTGCACGGTCTATGAGTACGTATAGGAAATATCGCCCCTTCCCCATCCCCCGTCATTTCTGGTGGTAAGGGGGCTATTGCTTATCTGTCTACAATACACACAGTAGCTTCAAGACGAGTAAGCACTCGTAATGGAATATGTAGCTAATGCGAGCGACAGCGAAACCGATTGTACCGGCGAGGAACTCGTCATCTTTCACCCTGGTTATGCGGAAATGGGATGGGATGGTGAGTTTCTACTTTCTATCACCAAATCTCTGCCCTTATCCTTGATATTCTCGTCTCCTCATATTTGTACTCTCCGCTTCCCTCTTCTTCCTGTCACTTTCTCCTATATCTTCAGCTCTCATCAATTCTCATGTTCAACACACCACCTCCTCGTCTTTGCAAACTTCGCTCCCTCTTCTTTCTCTGTTCTTTTTCACTCAAACCCCCGTGCATATACCAAAATATATCCAGGCACACAAACAAGCCTTACCCTCCCCAGACCTCAGGGTATAGAAACAAAGCAGTTCTGACATGTCCTAATTTCCTCTCTAGGCTGGGATGACCGCATCAGCTCGCTGAATTGCTCGGCTTGCTTTATTGGGGTGGATGGATGCTGGTAATTCGCTCGTTCACTTGAATACGAGAAGAAAAGGAGGGAGATGGCGAATGCGACTAGGGATATGGCCTGTGTGGTCGAACGCGCGGGCATAAAAGGAGCCGATGGTGGTGAATGCAAGTTGAGCTTGATTTGGTTTGATTGATTTCGATCTGATTTTATTTGGCTTCGCACTGATTTCTACGGTTCAGTTTCAGACTACTTTCGTTATCAATCCAACTCTGAATCGAAGTGGATCGCACTCAGGCGGATGGATGAACGTGTCTCGTAATCTGGCATGCATGCCAAAACGGCTATGAACAGACTCAACTACCACATATCGGCTCCAAGAACGCGCTAATACACGAGAAAATCAAACAAGCCCATTATCATCCGTATACCACCACCGCCATCTCCAGGCCAGACCTACATCACCTTTTGCACCCCCGTCTCCTCCCACCCGCACCGCGCAGACTTCCCATACATGCACCCAAATCCCATATTTGCGGGAGAACACGACACTTTAATAGCTTCAAATCCCCAGCACGGTTCCACCTCCGAGGCTATATTTCCGCAACAGCAACATACCGCACCTACCTACCTACCTCACAACGGTGGTCCATCCCTACAAGCAGTACAAAACCAAACGAATCCTGTCCGTCCTACTCTCCGCCAAGCCGTTGAGTCTACTAGGTAACCAGAATCTGTGTGATATCACGGCGCCGGTGGTTTTTATCGTGGGCGCCGATATGCAGTTGTCTATTTCCCGTCCGTAGCAGAGCGCGCAGCCCGATCTTCTTCGTGGCATGGAATGTAATGGCATGGCATGGCGTGCTGGGTTGATAGTATGTACTTCTGATACCTGGGTTCCACGTCCGTGGATGCAGGTAGGTAGGGCTGAGAAATTGGCCCATGGGCGCGCCTGATGGAACGAACACGAGGGGAGGCCTCCATTTGCGCACTGCAATCTTTAGCGCGGAGGAGGAGGTCAGCCAAGCCCCCGACCTCCTTTTGTCTGAATTACATAACTCTGTCCATCCTTATTCATACACTACAATCTCTAGCGCGAGCGAGGAGTTTGGCCAAGCCCCTTCCGTCTTACATGCTTGTGAGGCTCGGATAACACTGCAAACTTTAGCGCGGGCGAGGAGGGTAGCGCTAAGTTTCATCTGACACCCACTTTGGGGGCAAGGCACTGCTATCTCTAGCGTGGGCGAGGAGAGTAGCCAAGACAATGCTACCGCCTCATGATTTCATTGCGTTATTGGTGGGCACTGCAATCTCTAGCGCGGACGAGGAGTTTGGTCAGGTCCCCCCTTCTGTCTTACATGCATCTGACATTTCTATTTCATAGCCCTGTAGCATCGTCGTGGCTGATCTCCTCGCCCGCGCTGAAGATTGCAGTGTGGGACGGGCACCCGCCACCTGGAAGGGAGGAGTTTGTGTCGAGTTCCATTCATCGTGTCCACGTTGGGGGGAACACGGAGCAAAGAATCAAGAGTCGATGGCAGGCCCACTCGATCAAATAGAGAGGAGTCTTGTGTAGAGGCTAATTAGATTGTGTAGATTTAACTTAAATAGTACGCATTTCTTAGAGCAGGAATAAATAAATATGTAAGAATAGGGAAGACAAGAGGGGGCTTGGCTTATCTCCTCGTCCGCGCTAAAGATTGCAGTGTATAACAGAATTTGTGTTTGTCTCTTATTGGATCTGCAAACACTGCAGTCTCTAGCGCGGTCGAGGAGTTTGGCCAGGCCCCTCTTCCATCTTACATACATCTGACATCTCTTATTCACAGCCCTCCAGCACCGTCGTGGCTGATCTCCTCTTCCGCCCTAGAATTCACAAGTGTCCGATCTGGATATCTCCGATATTTCCTCCAAACAACGCCCGAGCGTCCTAGAATCTATCACAGAGCAATAACAAAGCATTCATTGGCCTGTTATCTATATACTCTCGATCCCAAGTGCGCAGTACAAAGGTCTGTAGTGTTCACATTGTAGGGTGTCGTAGGGCTTGTTTCCCGGGAAATATTCGCGCCCTAGAGAAGTTCTCTAGACACACAGTACGTACCGCATAGATGTAGATGCAAGACGAGGCGGGTGGCTTGGCTGATCCATCTCCTCGCCCGCGCTAAAGATTGTAGTGCCCTTGTGGAATTTGGCTGCCGTCCGGTTTGGATGGTCGATGATTGTGCGCGAAAAAAAAACCCTAAACAACGCATAATAACACTGCAATCTCTAGCGCGGGCGAGGAGGCCAGCCAAGACAATGCTGCCGCCGGGGTTAGTAGATGGCGATAATTGAATGGAATCTCGTTGTCGTCCCCTACAAAATGCATCTCGAAGTGCTGTGCCATGACTAGTGAGAGGAGAGTTGGGCTAGGACAAATCTACCACCACTGTGTCACTTGGTCCGGATGCAAAGGCTGGGTGGAATCCACATCCCATCCCATTCGACTCGAAGACACAAGTTCTATCCAGCCTTGAAATCCCTCTCAACTGAACTAATCCACCACCTCCCTCCCACCCTCCACTCACCCCTCGACCTTCCCCCCAGCATTCTCTACCCCAGACCCCCCCTCCCCACTCTCCCTAATAACCCTCCCCTCCAGCTCCTCAAACCCCCGCAACACATCCCCATACCTCTCCCAAACCCCCTCCCGATACCCATCGCAGATCCTCTCGACGAAGCCCTCCTCCAGCCAGCTCTTCTCCAAGAAGTCCTCAAACGTCTCGTTGCGCTGCCTGCCCGTGCCCCACGCCGCCTTGTACGCCGCGCCGAGCGCACACGCATTCCCGCCAATGTCGAGCTTGTAGACGCCGTCTGCGCCGCCGAGCACCTGCCCCGCGAGGTCGGCGATGGCCGGGTTCACGGCGCCGCCGCCTACGAGGTAGATGCGGCGCGGCTGGGCGGGGAGCGCGCCCTGCTTCTCGACTAGGGCCTGCGAGCGCAGGCGGAGGGAGAGGAATTGCGATTCGAGGATTGCTCGGGCGTCGGCGCTCGGGATGGGCCAGGACTTGGCGTCTGGTTTCGCGACGGCGGCCAGGGTGTGGTTGGAATAGAGGTAGCGCCATGTGCCTGCTTTGACGTTGGGCACGATTTCCGGGCGTGGGAAAAAGAGGCCGAGACGAGCGGGGTCGGTCTTTGGGTCGGCTTGGCCTAGGACGGGGGTGCTGGTTGCGACTTGGTTGAAGAGATCCCAAGATGTGGAGGAGGTGGGGGAGGATTGGCTGTTGATTGCGTCGCGGATGTGCTCGCGGGCCAAGCCGCCGTTCTTGTAGCACAACATAAACATGTAGAGACCGGGGGTTGTCGGGTGGTTGAAGAAGTGGTAGGCTGGATCCGGCTTGTATTGCGGCGTGGACATGAGGAACGTCGTCGAGGTGCCCAGACTGACAATGGCGTCTGAGCTGCGAAGAGGCAGGGCCAAGATCGTCGACGGATTGTCGCCAGTGAAGGCGATGATCTGCGTCTCGGATGAAAAGTCGTACCGCTGGACAAAGTAGGGAGACACGGTGCCGAAACTGAGTCCTCCATCTTGGGGTACGCTGCCCAGTTTCGATTTCAGATCCTCGACGCCTTCGTCTCCAGCCGCGAGCGCGAGCAGGTCCTCGTGCCACTGGCCGTTCTTGATGTCCCAGAGGTTGGCTCCACACACGTCGCCGATGTCGATGGGCGCCACCTTGCCCAGGAATATCGACGCGAGGAACGAGGAAACGAGGGAGATGCGGGACGTGACCTTGTATGCTTCGGGATACTTTTGGTGGAAACGGAGAATCTGGGGCCCGCTGAAGCGCTGATGAGTGTTAGTGACATATCTATAATCAGGAAAGAGAGATGTCGAGCCAGACGTACATGATGAGCCTTGCTCCCGGTAGCCTCCGCCAGACTCTCCGGGTCCTTGAGCGCCACATCAAACTTATCACACTGCTTTTGCGTACTCGCATCCTGCCAGTTAGGACTGAACGGATGACTGAAAGCCCCCTTTTTCTCGCCCTTCGCACCGCCGTCTAGTTGCTCAAGCAGCGTCTTTCCCCCATCGAGGCCACCAAGCAGCGTCTCCGCATCCTGGCTCCAGAACACCGTCCCATGCTGCATCCCAGCCCCAGATATGCCTCGGATCTTTGAAAAGTCCGCTCCCTGCTCTTTCAATCGGTGGAGGACGAGGTCGATGGCCTCGAGCCACATAGCCACGGGCGCGAACACTTCGCCCTCGGCGGGGTTCGTGAGTACCCCCTTCTCGATGCCATATTTGGAAAAGTCCGCATCGAAGTCGACTTTGGCTTCGTGAAGGAGTTTGAGGTCCGACTTGACAATAATTCCTTTTCGCAGTTGTGTCAGTCGCGAGGGCGGCGATGGCGGGGTAGCTAGAGCGGGGCATTTCACCTTTCAGTTGCTGCGTGCTGAGATCGAAACCAAGGTACTGGTCAGCCATTGTCGAAGTGGTGAAGAGGGGTGGAGGTAGAGGACGCGATGGCTAGAGAAGACATCTAAATAAACAGCCAGTACCTGTTTTGTGAGGTCCAAAGCCCATCGCGCTTTTCTACTAAACTCTTGGCTTCGGCGCCCTCGGAGAGACGCTTGTGAGGGCTCTTTTGCCGGTCTGCAGAGAATCTTTTGTGCAATTGGGCCGCGGATAAATTCGCGGATTGCCGCATCGGGGGGAATATATAATTAAACTGATCGTTCAGCGGTCAAAAGATTTAGAAGATTGGGTCATCTTGGTCATGTGCAAGGGGATTCAGTCCCAAGATTCGCAAGCAGATGTAAGTTTGATGCCAGGATCGTCCAGACGTATGAACGAATGTGATCCCATTTCTGCAATTGGAGAGGCTCAGAATGCCGGGAATCTAATCCGCCGTTGTATCCAACTCCAAACACCAGACCCATTTGTACCCTTATAGATATGATAATACAGGTTTACTTCCTTCTTCTTGCGCTTCGGTTGGCGCCCTTCTTTTCTTGGACATGGTCATGATCGTGATCGTGGTCGTCGTGCTTGTGCTCCTCCTCTTCAGGCTCAGGGCTTGAGTGTGCGCTTACGTTCGGACCAATAAACTCATCCATGAAGTCCTGCTCTGACGCCTTGGAGACAAAACGAACACGAACCTTCTTCACACCCCTAACTTTGGCGCCCACACGTTCTCGGACGAGGTCTTCGACACCGCGAGTCTGCTCTATTGTCCATGTGCCGGGCGCAGCCAGCTCTACATCCATCAGGAAATTTTGGCCAGCCTTGACGCCTTGTACAGACCGCAATTCCACGTGCTGTGCTGCTGATCCGGTATTCAAGGTATCCAGTGCTTTCGTAGCGGCCTTGCGAACGTTGTCCTTCATTTCGTCCTCAACACCCACGTCTGCTAATTCGAATAGCGCTGCTTTCGTGTTGCCCCAGCCGGCCTGCACAACCATCAGAGAGATGACTAAACCGCCTACAGGATCTAGCCATGCGGCGTTATTCAGCACATTTGATCCAGCGATCATGAGAAGGGCGACGAAGGCGGTGAGAGAGTCCACCCGGTGGTGGTAAGCGTTGGAAGCGAGGACGGATGATTTGCGTTCCAAGGCGATTTTGAGGGCTGGCGGAGAGGGTCAGTAGACATAGGAGACAGCCAATGTGGTGCCGTCTTACTTGCGCGATACAGCCACTCCTTGATCAGAATCGAACCCCCAGCTAGCCAAGCTGCGTTGATGTTCGGACCCAGATCATCGGCACCGTGGTGGTGTCCATGGCTGTGGGGTAGCACGCCCCAGTGGGCAGCGAGCTCAGCAAAGTCCGGGAAGAACTGCTGACAGAGGGCGACCAGGGCGGATAGGCCCATCATGAAGCCGCCGCCTAGCAGAATGCCACTGACGCCCAGCGATCCCAGGCTCTCGATCTTCCCGTAGCCGCTGGGGAAGCGGTCCGAGGGCGGCTTCAGGGACCACGAGACGGTGGCCAGGGTCATGATGTCGCTGACCAGGTCGGACAGGCTGTGGATGGCATCGGCAATGAGTGCTACCCGAGGTCAGTACGTGGGCAGCCGCGGGCGGGCATGTGAACTTGCCCTGGCTGTTGAAGACGTAGCCGCCGGCGCCCTTGCTGATGGCCATGCCGAGGTTGACGTACAGGCCGACGCGGGTGATGCGCACGCCGGCATCTTTCTTGTTGGAGGAGAGCAGGTAGGTGTTGTCGTGGGCGTGGTGGTGGTGCGAGTGGCCGGCATGGCCGCGGGTCTGGGTCTGCTTGTGGGAGGACATGGCGGATGGGGCAATGTGTCGTGTGCGGTGGACGGCAGAGGACCAATTGAGCGGGCGGCCGGTCGAGGGCGCGGGGCCTCCTTTAGTAGACGTCTGGAGGACGCGTAGCTGAGGGCGGGAGATTGGCGGGCTGTGGGCGCAGGGCAGGGCCAGCGGACGCGATGAGGGCGAATGCAGCGGAGGCGAACGTGGCCCGTACGAAGACACAACGCGTCGGAGCGGGCTAGCGATAGACATGCCATGTCTGCTGCGGCAGCGCAGAAACATGGGCGGAGGGCGGCCGGGCGGCGATGCTGGACACAATGCGACGCGGACCTGAGGCTGCAGAGACGCAACTTTCTGGCCACCGAGTCTCCCTCGACCGTCTTGCGGTTGCGGCCGGCCGCCGTCCCTAGCTTTGCAGCGACCCAGCACGCTCGCGGGTTGCCTCCACTTTTTGCTGCCCTGGCCGTGGCGCCAATCAGCGCCCGCCTGATTACGGGGACCTGATGGAGTTGTCCGGCCCTGTCCGCGCAAGACATTCATCATCGTGCAAAACTCGACCGATGCCATCCCGGGAGGTGTGTCCTCTGCTTCGTTGCTCGTGTTTCACCACCACAGAACCTTCATCTCGACGCGCGTAGTCCCTCCCCCCTCAGCCCGCCGCTTTTGACGTCTGCGTATAAATGCTCGCCCTCCCGTCGCCGGCCCTCCTCCGCTTCTCTGTCCTTTACTTCTCTCTGACCTGACCCTGCTGCCTTTGCTGCCTTTGCTGCCGAGCGGCGCAGAGAGGGCCGCTCTCTCCAATCAGCCAGCATACTACACACCTTTCCCAGTTTCTACCGAAGGCTGTGATGCCGTTGATACAACGTCTATGCCGACTTAGCGATCCGACAGCGTCAGCCAGTTCATGGCATCTAGTAAAGTATTGAAAAGAATTTTGGCTCATAATACTAAGCTGCTATAATACTGGTTTGAAAGACTACAACTGCTACACATAAAAAGACTGTAAAGCTGGCTAAAGTATAGTCAAATGCTGCTTTTAAATCTATGTGTATAGACTAGTAATTATAGTACGGAGTTGTCCAGACAAATAGATGGTGGATCAAATACGCGTCTTTTTTTGGTCGGCCGACTTCCTCCCGTGATCTACTCCCGCCCGTGATCGGACTCCTCTCACCTCGCTTATCTAGCTCAAAGCGGAAGCAACGACTACACAACCCCCGTCTTACACCCTCTTCGTCGCCGACCAGAACTGCGTAACTACCCTCCCATCAGCGACCGTCCTCACGCCCCACAAAGAAAAAGGCAGGCACTCACCATATGTGAACTTCAGCAACGTGTCCGGCTGCTCGGCATACAGGCTGTCGATGCTCTTCCTTGACGTATGGTCCACGTCGAACCCCAGCAGATCTGCCAGCTGGAGCACTTCCTCGGCGGAGAGCTGGAGAGCCGAGTGGGTGCCCCATTTCAGCGCTGTATACACGTCAGCCCGAGTTCGGCGGTGAAGATGTCACAAGAAAAGCACAGAGGTCAGTGTTCGAGGAAGAGAGGACAATAACGTACGTCCAAGGTTGATCCACACTCCACCAGGCTTCAGCAGCCGATGTATGTTGCTCAGGAAGTCAACCACGTTCTCCGAAATGTCGATGAAGAACAGCGTGACGACGGCGTCGAACTCACCGTCCCGGGGGAACATGTCCAAAAAGTCGCCCTCGACGAGCTTGACGGCCTTGTTTGGCCAGTGGTCCGGCACCGTCAGGGCCGAGTAGCGCGAGGAGGGGTTGGCCTGATGCGTCCATTTGGTCACAAAGGGCTGCAGGGTGTGTTGGTGCAGCGAGCTCGTGTGGTTCGCTAGCAGGTTGTAGGCCAGGATGGAGCCGTAGTCCAGCTCGTTGGCCGTGACGTCGTACCCTGCGCCTCATATAAGGCCGCGCCTTCAATCCAACAAAGTAAAATGGACGCACCGAGATCAGCAATATCGCTTGCCAGCCTGCCCATACCGCTTCCGGGCACAAGCACCTTCTTCCCTCTCCCGTTGCCGCCAAAGTGTTGCTTGAGCCCATGCAGAACAGGCGGAAACACGGCCTGCCTCTCCTTCGCGCCTTGCGTGCTCCAGTCTCGCGAAAGGTGTCCAAAAACCAGGTCCGCAACCCCGAACTCGGCGTCTTCCTGGTCCTCCAGCGCTCGCGGGCCGGTGTGGTAATCCTCCCTCGCCATCTGCGCGATCTGTGCCGAGAACCGGGCGTTCACCTCGATCCCCTTCCTGGCTTTCTCGAAGTGCGCAAGATAGCCGAGCTTGTTGCTGATCGCCTTCTGCGCAGGCGTCTGCTTGGCGTACCGCGCATGCTTCCGCTGGAGCACCTGTTCGGCGAGGAACGTATACTGCTCCAAGGAGTTGATGCAGTGCACCAGATCATCGGGGAGGGAGGGGTACTTCTTCCTTGTCCCGCCTTGGGGTGCGCGCACGGGTTCGGCGGGCTCGGCAAAAGCTTCGAAAGCTTCTTTGGAGATTGGCGCGGGAGGCGCGGCAAGCGGGGAGGTGAGGGCGACGTGAAGGCCTTCGGCGCGCTTGGAGAGGGAGAAGAGGAGAAGTCGGATGTCGGGCAACCAGGCGGAGGCATGGAGGGCGAGGTAGAGGGGGAAAACGACGCAGAGGAAGAGAGTGAGGAAGCGAGCGAGGTAGATGGAGGTGCGCATCGTTGTCAGTAGCACAAGGTGAGGACGGGAGGGCAGGAAAGGCACCACGAGTGGATGATGAGACACACTCTCGCAGAGAAGGTGCTGTCGGGATGGGATACGTACTACGGTATCAGGCATACACAGTAAGTAGTGTAGGTGGAGAACATGGTCTGTGAGCTCGCATCGCAACGAGAGCTTATCCACAAAGAAAGTACTGTGTAAATGGTTTCAATGCCTGTTTCAGTAGGTGTTCTTTACCCTGTAAGCCGCTGTCTCCACTGTCTCCACCTACAACACTACTTACAGTCCCCCCCTGCGCGGATTGCTAGCGCCAACACTCGCTTCAGGGCTGGCACCAGCACACTCAAGATCTTTTACAACAAAAGTAACCCCTAGGAAAAGGTTGGGGCTAGCAATCCGCGCAGGGGGGGACTGTACGCCTGATACCATAGTGGAAAGATGCGCTGCCGAATACGTGACAGGGGGAGCATCCTTCACACTAGTGACTGGGCGCCTACTTTAATCATAAATTCGGCTATACTGCGACTATCGCAACCTCGTCATCTCTCTGTTCCCTTCCTGGCCGAACGATGTCGATTCTGCTCCTGTGGGTACTCGCCGTCCTCCCCATCTCCTATGCGCACGATTGGAACGAGCCACAACCACAGAGTTGCAGCAAGCTGCTGGCACGCAAGGAATGGCGGACGTTGACGTATAGCGAGAAGACCGAGTGGGTGGGAGCTGTCAAGTGTTTGGCAAGCATACGACACCAACGGCTATCCTTGACCAAGGACCAGACGGTGCTTGAGGGGAAGAGCAGCCTGTACGACGACTTCTCTTACTCGCATGCATCCATGGAGCACAGCGCGCATCGGAATGCCTACTTTTTGCCGTGGCGTGAGTTCCGTCCCTCGCTTCTTCTCCGGCACATGCTCACGGCTGCAGACCGCTGGTTCCTGTACCTATTCGACGCCTCCCTACGTCAAACGTGCGGGTACCGCGGGCCAACGCCATACTGGGACTGGTCGCGCGATCACGCAAACCTGTTCGGGTCCCCAGTGTTCGAGGACTCGGCCGAATACGGGCTGGGTGGAACGGGAGACTGCAATTCCTCCCCCGAGGCAGACTGTATCGTCACCACCGGCGCTTTTGCCCCGTCCGCCGGCAACTTCCAGCTCGCCTGGCCTGTCCCCCACCGGCTGCGGAGGAACCTGACGCTCATCACGGGTTGGTACGCCGATGAGCAGCCTCAAAACCTCACCCTGGGCCCGGAGTTTGTGCGCAACGCGACCCAGCAAACCACGGGCGACTTCTTCCGGTTCCAGTACGCAATGACACTAATACACAACCACGTGCATAATTTCGTCGGGGGCGACTTGGCGGGGGACTGCCCGAAGGTCCTGCCCAAGGAGGAGTGCAAGGGCATGGCGATAAGCTTCACGCCTAACGACCCGCTTTTCTGGCTGCATCATGCCCAGCTCGATCGGCTGTGGAGCGAGGTGAGCCACCTCCCCTCTCCGCTTGTCTGCGGCATTACTGACATCAGTTGCACAGTGGCAGCGCCGCCACCCATCCAACTTCGCCGCCTTCTCTGGCATCCCCCTGGACCCGCAGAACATGACCGACCCCTTCTCCGGCATACTCCTTAACCCGCAGAACATGACCAAGTCACACTACGACTTCAGCGCGCACGCAGATCATCGGATGGGCTTCGACGTTCAGAGTGTGCCTGTGGCGCCGAGGAGCGTGTTTGATACCGAGGCTTGGCCGTTGTGTTATCGGTATACATGACGGGTACCAGACTAGACTGACACCATATCTTGTGCTTGTAGAGGGTACGCAATCAATGTACTATACACAAACCCCCAAAAAATGCTTATCTACTTCTCATGCGACGTGTCCCTCACGCCCCATGGACATATTCCCCAGCCCACCACGTCCACCAGCCTCCTGAACCATCTCCAACATTTCCGGCGTCCACTCCCCATGCCGGCTCTCCATCCAGTCATGCACCTGTCTCCAGTCCCGGCAGGTATGCACAGCACCTCTGCCAATAGCGCCCATATCCCCCTTAGCCAGTTTCAAGCCCGAGCCGTCCTCCTCCAGGGTCGTATCGGCGGCGCACAGAATGCCCTGCCGCAGGTAATGGAAGCAGTGCGCCGTATAGCCCGACCCGTCGTCCCCATCGACAAGCGCCGCGCGAATGTGGTTAAGACAGTGCATCTGGTGCCACATCGACACGCCAAATGCCGAGTGCGGCTCCCCTAGCACAACGAAGCCCCCGCCGGGAGGAGACATGGCGCTCCATTCGGCCCAGGCGGGGACGCCTTGCATCCCGTAGTGGGAGGCGTCGTCGTGGAAGGCGGCTTGGATGGTGCGGACTTTTAGGGGGAGCTCACGCGGTCGGTCGCCGCCGAGGTAGGCTACTGTGCGTTAGTCATGAGTGTGATGGGGGGAAAGGCTGGGATATGGCGCACTGTAGTCCCGCGTTCCGCGCGTTAAGATGCGGAGGGAGATGAGGAGGGCGCCAAAATTCAGGACGAGGGAGACGCTCAGCGCTGCGAGCAGGCCGCAGGAGAGGCCGCGGAGGTGGGGTGCTAGCGATTTTGGGATCATGTTGGTGTGCTGGTGGTGGTGGTGATAGTGGTGATGGTTGTGGTGCGTCGAGGGCAGCTGAGGGAGACGGGGAGATGATTCCGGAGCGGGTTGTTATCACATCTGTGCCCGAATATCTAATAGCACGCTTCTAAGGCACCGGGGACCACCGAGAAGAGCAAGAAGAGCATAGTCAATTACACTTCCCGTCTCCATGCCGTCCACTTGAAGCTCCAATTGTCGCCGGGTTCGGGGCCACTTGATGACTACACCCTGCTTCGGGCTTCTTGCTCGCCAGCTAGTCGGTCAGTGAAAGTTCGAGGAGGCTCGCGTGACATATTGTCCCGCCCCTTTTTAACCCAACGAGCTAGGAAGTGAGAATCGAGGACCGGCGGTCCGGCGGATCGCACCATGTGCACTGCAACGGGAGCATGTGCTACGTAGGGACTCCTACTAGCCCTTTTCACGCCGGTATCAGGCATACGTGGTGTAGGTGGAGAACATGGTCTGTGAGCTCGTGTTGCAACGGGGGTTTATCTGCAGAGAACGTGAATGGTTGTAATGCTTGTTTTGGTCTGTGTTCTTTGCCCTGTAAGCCACCGAGCCGCTGTCTCCACCTATACTAATTATGCCTGATACCATAGTAGTAGTGATGGCCAACTAGGCGGGGGGGGGGCGGGAGCCATTTGGCTTTGACTCGGGAATGAGGTATCATCGTGTATTTGTGTACATGGGCTTTGATGCTAACGCAACTTACACCGACTAATATCAAGTTATTGCTATAGGCAAGTAGAAAAGTGAAGAGATCTACGAAGGTAGGCTAGGAGAGGCAGGTATATCATGCGTTGGCTTCGGGACACACATCTACGACAGGAACGAGGTATCAGAAATGAGGTTAAACATGCCAGCGAACGAATTACAACTCGCCGCTGACATTCGCTAGTACTTGCAGCTTTACCCTTAAGGTAAGTTTGTTATAAAACAGTGCAACAACTGTATGTAACGGTGAAGATCCTACAGCGTTCCTCTACTATGGTATCAGGCAGGTGGAGACTGTGCTTTGGTGGCTTACAGGCCAAGAACACAGACTAAAACAAGCATTACGACTATTTATCTTCTTTGCAGATAAGCTTCCCTTATGATACGAGCTCACAGACCATGTCTCCACCTACACTATCTACAGTCCCCTCCCGGCCCGAACCGTTAGCGACAACAATTTTGCAAGGGTTTTTCTTCTTGTAAAAGACCTCAGGCGTGCTGGTGCCAGCCCTGAAGCGCGAGTTGGCGCTAACGGCCCGGGCAGAGGGGGGGGACTGTATGTCTGATACCGTAGTACTGCGTTATACCGCGGCTGGGTTAAGGCCGTAAAGACGGTCAAACAAAGCTAAGGGTGAGGCTGCATTTGCCAGTAATTACAACTGTCCTGTAGACATTTGTTTGCATCGCAAAATGTATAAATACCCAAGGGCATGACGAGCACCAACAGTATCTCATCAACGAGCCACCTCTTCGCCTCGCCCAACCAAAGCATCTACTCGCCGCCAAACTCCAACAATGCGCTTCATTATCCCCCTTCTCAGCCTCGCCAGCTTCGGCGCGAACATCCTCCCTGCTCTGTCCGCAGCGGTTCCGGCCGCTGCATTGACTGCTGGTATTGACGAGAACACCATCCAAGCCCGACAATGCCGCCGTGGGGA
>MU001817.1:0-102699 GCA_010093585.1 Melanomma pulvis-pyrius CBS 109.77
CTTCCCTTCCCTCCGCTGCCCTTCCGGTCCCTTCCCTTCTTGCCCCCACCGGCGCCCGCGCGCGGACGCTCTTGCTCTCGTCGTCTGTCCGTTTCGCGCTCCTGCCTCGTCTAGCGCCGTTCGGGGCCGCACACGCCTCGGGAGAGAAGCGACGACATGGCTCTCGTAGAACACGGCTGCCCACCGTCGCCCACTGTCGCCCACCGTCGCCCGCTACTCCAGCACGCCCGCCCGTCCTCGCCGGGCTCCTCGAGGGCGCCCTGCGACGTCTGCGCCGTACGGAGAGTCCAGCAGGATCTGGAGGGGAGCAGCACTACGGCGCGGACAGCTCCTGTTTCCTCGTCTCTAGTCCGTCGTCCCCCTCCCCCCCTTGCGCGTCTCGAGCTGCTCTCACTGCCTCCCACTGCCTCCCACGGCCTCCCACGGCCTCTCACACCCCTCACGCCTCCCACCCCCAGGCCCGCCAGCAGCGACGGTATACATGTATTCTTAGAAAGCTGATGCGTACCCTCAAACGCTGTTGCCCCGAACGGGATGCGGCGGCTTGCCTGCGGCTGTGCAGCTCGCACGTCAGCCCGCAAGCAGTGAATTAGCTGCCAGCCCGCCGCCGGACGCCCATAATTGCTCTGCTTCGGGCGGCGGGCGCTGCAGCATCGCCACGGCCTAAATCCTCACGCCGCCCGACCCACAGAGCGACAGCAGCGAGCACACGGTCGGCCGTCCGCCCCGGCCAACGGCTGGCGCAGGATCGGCCCAGGAACCATCTGCCCTCGCACGCAAGCTCGCCAGTTCGTGCAGAAGCCCCAAACGCGGGCCATTGGCAGTGCTGCGTTTCATCTCCGCATTCTGGTCAAACGGACGGATCTGCTGCGTTTGCGGCATTGCCCCAGCCCTATCAAATCTCCCGCCGAAGCGTCCATGGCTCGCCCTGCCACGGACCGCAGAACCCACAACTCGCAACTCACCACCAGTCCACCTCCCCATATCGCGCGAGAAACGTCCAACCGGGCTGGCGCTGCCACGGGCGCTGGAGCTGACCCTGCATGTCTGCCCCCGCGCCCGCACACGCACTCGCACCCATCGCTGGAGAGCGTCTCCCCGGGGCCATCGCGCATCCCACCCAAGGTCAGCAAGAAGGCGCCCTCAGATGCTGCCCATTCGCTCGCGGCCGCGGCCGTGGCCGAGCCTTTATTCTTCAGGCGCTCAGTGCCGACGCTATCGCAAGGCGAGCTATCAGATGCTGTGACTTCCCAAACCGGATTGTCGTGCTCTCTGCGCCAGAGCCCAGTCCTCTTGCGAGCCCCTTCCCTCCATCCCCTCCCCTCCGATGCCTCCACCTTCGCACTCACCGCCGCCAACAACCAACGGCTTGCCCATGGCTAACCTGACGATGCTGCTTCGCCGCTAGAGAGCCGGCCGCCATCAAGCCATGGCTTCGTGGCTCCATCTCAGCCAGGTTTTCCGTCCCCACGAGGCTCGCCCGCCATGGCCTTGGGCCCTCTGTCACCTTCAACTGAAACGTGCATAGACGGATAGCAATCACACAGGTGTTTTGAACGGCTGCAGCCACCCGTATGCCATGCCCGCGCGTTCCGTCGCCAACGTAGTCAACACTGGGACTTGAGATGACAAGCAATTCCCTTTTATTGGGAAGCCGACCCTGAGGGCCGCCCGACCACGGCTCACAAGTCCCAATCAGCTTGTGCGACCTTTGCCAACGGGCGTCGCAACGTCCTTGATCTCTTCGTACCAATTGGCCCCTTCTTTCGTCGCACAGAGCGAACTGTTGTTTCCCTTCGTTGTTACATCAACTACACCAAAACGGGCATTACCTGCCTCAGCTCTCTCCAGACGCCCGAGAAGCACCAGATCTCTCGGCAGGTCCTCCCAAACGCCCCGCTAGCCGTAGTGTGCTGCGAAAGAGTGGCGGGCCTTCCTCTTTCCTATCTTGGTGACAGTCCTTCGATGGCCGTGTCCTCCCATACCACATGCCGACCCGAGAAATCGCCACCTTGGATGTGTTCAATGCGTCCAATTGAAAACAACGAAAACACTCGAGTCTCCACATCGGACGCAGAAGACCTCTCTGCGCTGCACTCCTAATTGCTTTTGTGCTAATCTAAAGCACAGGAACTACAACAAAGCGAGCTTGCTGGGTAGCTGCCGAATTCTATGCGTTTCCCCAAAGGAAAACCCGAAGGGTTCGAGCAATGTGGACTACATGCATGGGTCCCTACATTGCCATCAGAGGTGGGAAGTTCAAACTACATTCCAGGTTCGGCTGAAGCCGAGTGCCCTAGGGATCGCGGCTTGTAACCACCCCTCTGTGACCTGGTTGCTGGGCTCTTCTTGCGGCCCGTTACACGAGCGCTCACGTAGCCTCGAGGCAAGCAAGGGCAGGGACCCAAAGACCAGGTCATCCAGAAGCCTCGTCGGAATGCCCACTGTGGGGGAGATCGTTCTCTGATGCTGCACTTACACGGGTGACTTGCATGCACTACTGGCGATCCCGGGCCACGATAATGCCCACGCAACCTCACCATCGGTACTTGAACAACATGACTTCCAGCCACAGAGAAAACGATAACACTGCTAGCCATAATGCGCTTCGAGCATCGCGAACGGCACCTATTGCCACTCGCGAGGGCGTGACCAGCTCTCTCCCAGTAACGTCGGCTTTTGGTTAATCACCGACGTACGACATCACCAACGGTTACCGTTTCACGTAACTATTCGCATCCCTCGAGAAGTAGCCAGCGTTCAGTTTCAGGTTTTCCTTACATTTGGCCGAATCCGTTTCCCATTGCATGAGGTACCACAGTACACGGTCTTCTTCTCCGGCCTACACGTGACAACCTTGGACGTATCTAGTGTACATGGACATTCCTAAGTACGCCATTGACGACGATGAGCTGTCTTGCCTCAATTTCTTACTGATCCAGCTCGACCATTGACCCCAACGGGAAGTGAGGACTCGATGTTCCGGCCAGGAATTTGGCCCTCGACTATTCAGGGTTTCGTTCCTGAATGCGGCTGGTCGTGGTGTCATGAGCGAGCATTTTTGCCACAATACAGTGTCTCTTTTGACGCAATCTTCGAGGGTCTCATAGCCTGCGTTCAGCTTGAGACTTCCGGCCCTGTCGACACTTGCCCTATTGCATACCGGCGGCTTCAACGTTCTTGGCGGTCGCGAGACAAGAGGACCGAGACAGTTAATCTCAACGGATCGGCTAGATCTCTTCTCCATCATCAAAGTCTAGGTGTGAAGGAAATATCTAAGACGTAAGGGTCCCCATCCGTATGTCCTTGCCACAACAATGTTCCAGTCCAAATTCCACTCTCCTCTTCTCGAATACATATGATGGGTATGTAGAGTGAAAGTGATTGGCGCTGCGAGCCTAGAATGCATCCTACGACGCCAGTCTCCATAATTAAGTCGTCAGGTTTCGCGCTCTCAACTCTTTCGTCATTTCGTAAGATCTCAAAGCTCATTTCTCGTAACAGTTTCCTACTTCAAAAATTAATTCTTCAGCAAACATATTCGTTTTCATCCTGTGGCATTTACTCGTCTTACTCTCCATAGCAACTGCTTCCGGTAAGCTCTCGGGCCACTGCCAACACCGGTCCCTAGCTTTCTCCCGAATCCGATCAATGAACACACAATTTTAAATCAATATAACGAAATGACCAACATTGCTGTCAAATACGTACTTGTGACGAACCACCGAACGATTGAGACCACTCGCCTCTCAAAGCTAACATACACCAAAACGAGTGATTGTCGATAACGCGCTCAGTCTAAAGCCCCCTGAGCACTCAACAGGTATGAACGCAGACTATTTACCCCTGAATCTAAATCTGGCCCGCGAGCCGGATATCAAATAGGCGCTTTGACTCGGTTCATGCCTCTCCGTGCGTGATGTGTCCAAATGTCGCCTTGTTGCAATTCGGTCCTCAATTCCCAGAGAAATCAGCATTAGTGAGTACGAACCGCCTCTATCTAGATCTAAAAATGCCTCCTGAGCGGAGACCAAGTGCAAATTCGAATTCGCTTCACGCCTTGTATCTGATAGGATGAGTAAGACTTGCCTCCTATTTACCATAAACCCTCAATGCAAACCCTCCAACCTAGGTCGCAACAAGTCTAAACTGTAGTTGAACGACGCCAACGGGCAGTTATCAATTGCTCAAACCGGGCGAGTTTCGAGGCTATCCATTCAGCGAACAATCTAATCGTATCCCAAAATACGAATACAATTTTCTAGAATAAGTCTGAGTCGTTTTAATCCTGTCTCCCAATCTCGACTTCTCTTTGATCCGCTATCGATCGCATGGCTCAACCCACACACTCATACTCATGAAGCTTATAAACCCCAAGCGCCGCCATGAATAATCCCACGATGCAAATCGCAGACGTCGGCGATATCCTCTTCCGATCCCCCTCCCTACCGCTCTCCAACTCCACTAGAAACTCCTTTTCCATCCCGCCTCGCGCCACCGACCTCGCTTACTCACATTTCCCTCCCTGCTAGCCCCCTCACGCTCCTGCGAATCAGAGACTTGGTACGCTGCGGTATGCGTGCGCGCCGTTTATCACTTGCATGTCTACGACGCGGGGGTGTTGATTCGCTGGGGGCTGGAGATCGATCGCTGACATGGTGTGGCCGAGTGGTGAGGGGCGCGAATGGTCGGGTGTGCACTTGCTGTCGTGACGGGGAAGGAAACGCAGAGCCGCACGTGCGTTTGGGACGCGGGTGCTTGGGGCGACGGGGGCTATTGGCTGCGCGGGCTGCCCGCTGGCGTGAGGAGAGGGAGAGCCGCACGCTCGTGGGAAATGAAGCACGTGTGGCGGGGGAGGGATTGGCTGTGGGAGTGTGGGGCAGGGGCTCGGGTTGAAATGTGTGCTGTGTTGTTTGGGTATAGAGAGCGTGCTTTCTATGGACGAGGCACTGCCCGTAGGCGTGGAGCGTTCCCTTCAATCTCCCCGCCGCCGCAACGCGCACATTCAGAGGTTCCCCCAGCCCGCTTCAGCAGCGCGGTTCTCGAGTCCCCTCGCAGCACGACGGCCGCTCACGCCGTCGGCCACCCATCCATTCACACGTGCACTTGGCGGGCGCCCAAGACCAAAGAGTGAAGAAGCGAACAACTAGACTGACGTCCAGCTGTGGTAAATTAAAATGGGTCTACGGATCTAGATACTACTACTAACCAACTCACTAACCAACTGACTACGTAACTGAATACCTAACTAACTACACACGCACAGCACACCACACCAAACCCCCAAGGAAAATTCCATCCGCGGTGATCGCGAGGGCCGCGGTGGAGGACCCCCACCCACCACCAAACAAGTGGAATGAAGCAAGAAGCGAAGGTAAAGCGCGCGCGCGCGGCGTCCGCCGACTAGTAAGACGTACGTTCGGCGGAGGGTATATGCCGGGGGCGCGCGCGGGGAGAAGAAGAAGAAGAAGAATGGACAGTGTAGAAGAGGAGAGAAGAGAAGATGACAGAATGAAAAGTACATGTGGAAGTTGTGGGGGGAGACGGTGGCTCGTTGAGTGGCTCGTTTGCTGGTCTGTCTGGCCCCGGTTTTTTAATTTGCGGTTAGGTGATGATAATGATACTGATGATGTGTTGAGGGGGTGAAAAGAAGATGTTGGTGGTTGAGGTGTAGGCGTGTCGTCGACGCACTTCCATCGCTTCTTCCCCGGGTCTAACCACCCCATGTTTTTCCGTCCTTTTATTTTCCTTGCCTGCCGAATTCCTACCGACCCATCCCATCCCATACCACACCATACCATACCATACCATATCCAACCTTTGCCATACCCTACATACATCCTTCCGTCTAAATAAATAGACAAAAGTAAACAGGAAATACAATCCAACTGACTCCCCAATCTATCTCGTCTACTCTAAACCTAACCCCCTAAAAGGCAACACCAACACTAGTCCTCTCCGCCACGTTTCCAGTACCACACATCTCCATCCCCATCAGCACCCCATAGTTCGGGCTCATCGGCGGCCTCAAGGCCCCACCCCTCGCACTCCGTGCACTGGCAAGTGGTGTCTCCATCTCGATTTCGATCTCCTTGCCCAGCACCAGCGGCGCCGGCACGCGCCTCGTCTTTCCCTCGCCCTTTAGGATGTTTGTGCGCGGCGGCGTGGCTGGGAACTTGTGGCTTGGCGAGTCGGGAGAGGGGAAGACTGAGGTCGGGGATAGGGAGCGTGTGGAGAGAGCGGGAGTGGAAGGGTAGGACGAGAGGAGGGTTACGGTGGCGGTGTCACCGGAGGTTTGGCGCGTGTGGGACGCGTTGTTGCCGAGGGTGCGGGAGCCGGCGGTTGAAGGGCGGGAGTATGAGGTCGAGTAGGGAGCGGAAGGAGTGCATTGGTAGAAGGGTTGGGCGGTGGTGGTGTTAGGGGTTGAGGGCTTCGAGCGGGGCGTGAGAAAGGCGGGGTTGGACGGTGAAGCAGGCAGTGAGCGTTTCAGCCATGCGCCCAATCGCGAGATGGGTGTTGTGGGCGTGGGGACTGTGGGGGTTGGCGGTGTGATGGGGTTTGAGGCCAAAGGGGCGAAGGGGTGCGTTGGGGGTGCGAGGGTGAGTCTGGTGGTGGTGCGGGCGAGGAGACCGTGATCTTGAGTTGGTGGCGTTGGGAGGGGCTTGCTGGAAAGGGGAACTGAGAATGCGGATCCGATGTCTGAGAGGGTTTCCGCGCGGCAGCGAAGTCGGAGTGATGGTGCAATGGTGGGTACGTGGTGGGAGGGTGACGGAGGAGGTCTATTGATGAAGGCCGGGGACTGGTTGGTCGTGCGGTACGCGTCCGCACGGCGTTCCTCTACGATGGTGTTGAGTTCGCGGATTGCCTCGTCTACATCCGTCTTCGCCCTTCGCAAGCTTCCTGGTCGAGAAGATGTGTTTGAGCGGGACCTGGAGGGTGATGGCAACCGGGAGAGGATACGGCTGGGAGAAACAAGGGCACTGGAAAGGCTGACGAAAGACTCAGGGCGGCTCCTCGACTCCTCCTGCAAGAACGGCAAAGTCGACAATGTTGCCGATACGGGTCTTGACTGGTGGAGCGAGTTCTGGCTCTGAACGCTGGAGCGTCGCGACCCGGAACCGATCGGCTTTCGCTGGATAAGATACGACGAGGTCGAAGGATCAGAAGAAATGGAGTTGGTACGCGAATCGTGTTCGCGGACTAGCGCCTGCGCGGGGATTTCCAGCTCTGCTGGGAGTTTGCTCCATTCCTGGGCTGCAACTGAGAAGTCGGGGAGAGGGGAGAGACGACCGTCCGGGAGGTAGATGGACAGTTCTAGAGGACGGAAGCTGCGTCGGCGGCGGATCGGCATCGGCGCCTCGTCAAGCATAGTCTGAATTCCATCGACGCTGTCGAAGTGCTGGAAGTTCATGGGCCGGCCGATGCTCGGCCGGGGCTTGTGATGCGATTTCCGCGGCTTGCTGAGCGTGTGGATGCTCGCTCGGGACGAGGCTCGAGTGGCGAAATCACGACTGCTGGCTACCCATTGCGAGACTTGAAGGCCCATGGAGTGGCTGGTGGACGGCCGGGCATGGATTGGTTCTGCTCGAGGTTGCGCTACGGTTTGTGGTTGGTCGTAGCAAATCTGCATCTCAGATTCTCCTGGTAAAGTCAAGGTCAGCACGATCCCGGATCGACAATGACGGCATCCAAATCAATAGAAACTGCAGGAAGAATAGATTGATCGGGGGAGATAAGAAATTAACCATATTGAGGGGAAAATAACCGAAGTGGTACAGCTCAACAACACTCAGGAACAGGAACAACATGTGCGTGTCGAGATAACGCCCACCAGTCCACGCTCTTTCTAGAGAACAGATGAATGGAAAGGGATGGAGAAGTAGAGTAGATAGATTTGAAGTCGAGTCGGATTTGGTCGAGGGAGGAAACGGTAGAAGCGCGTCTGGATGGGGACGGAAGGAAACGATAAAGAGACGAAGAGACGACAACGGGATCAAAGAAACATACCATTTGCACGTAGAGCTGCCCGTCCATCATCCTCAATACTATCGCGACGGGATGCACAGCATCCAATGGCCAGCCATGGAAAGCGAGAGTCGAGAGTCGTTTGTTGAACCATACTTGCTTACCGGGCAAGCATTCTCTCCACGCGTAACTAGGTCAACACGAGAACGATGACGGAGGCAAGAAAGAAGAGAAGAGAGGAATGAGAGACAGGCCGGTGGGCTCCAGGTATTAAGGCTGCACACACAACAGAAGGAGAGGAAAGGGAAAACAGAGCGGGAGCCGTGGCACCACTTGCAGGGAGGATGCAGAGTCTACCTTCTGCTGCAGGTCCGGCCGGGCAGGTTGACTGACAACCACAGGGCGGAAAATCATGACAATATAGGGTGAACAGGCGGCGGCCCCAAGCGCCAATGAACTGGTCGTGGCCATATCCAGATGATGGAGGCGGCGGGATGGCATGGATGGAGAGTGAAGTTCGCTCAGAAGGAGCCCGGCGGGGGGTCGTGATTCGCCGGCGCACAAGTATAGCCGCCCAGCCCACCATCGAATCAATACCTCCCAGCGCTTCGAATCTGAACAACTAACAGACGGGAGGCATCTCGTCAAGGGCATGGCTTGCACGGGCGCTGCTGATTGCGCGAGCCTTGCAGCTGCCAGTTGGCACGCCCGTCGACGGCGCGACCCCAAACAGCAAATTTAGATGCGACTCGACGCCCATCATTGGGACGGCCATGGGAGTTTGAAACCGCCGCACCTTGAGCACCCTCAGCACTCTAAACCGCGCAGCCAATAACGCAATGTCCGCGTCTTCATGCGAGGCACCGCCGCGACGGGTCGACGGTGCTGGCAGCCAGCTGGCAGACCAGGCACTCCCGAGCAACAGAAACCGGCGCCCAGAAGCCGTTCGTCGCACGACAAGTTTCCCAGCCGAGCCCTTGTTTACCTCCGATTCGACTGATTCGACTTGATTGGACGGCCGACAATCAGTCCAACGCTCTCGTCACACGGCAGGCAGTACTGAGCCGAAAAGCAATCTGATGTTTCTACCAAACGCCTCGACATGTGCCTTGCCCCAAACATTGAGCCTCGACCAGGACCGAGAAACAAAATATGTATGTACATGTTCAAAAAGGGTATAGAACATGATCGCGAAATGTCAGCGGCGCAAAATGCCATCTGGGTTTCATCGTAAGAATAAACGTGGAAAGGAAATCCTCCGACTCCGCCATGTTTCGAGCTCGCCGTTTCCCACACACGCGCAAATGAAGCAGCGCTCTCGTCATCTTGCATCCTTCAACCACCATCGCCCCACGCATTGCGCTCTTCTCGGAAGCTGCCGTACTGCGGACTGGTGCGACAGTCGCCGTCTTGGTCGCTATTATAGTCCCGGTTCTCCCACTTCTGCGCTTCTTCGGAGACCGGCGGTTCTCGATCTTCATTGCCCTCATCCTCGTTGTCGCCGACTGCGAACGGGGAATCGAGGTTGTGCGCCTGCTCCGGATTATGTTGCTGCGGCGCATCGGGATCAAAGCCCTCCCGAACTGACTCTTCTTGGCCGTCTTGGGGATATGCATGGCTGTACACGTATAAGAAACGGTCTTGTCAAAGTGGCCCGACATGCAAAGGTACAAACTTACACAAAGTGTTTGGCAGGGACTTCATTCCATCCAGCACCGCCTTCCTTTCGAGCTCTGACGCCTTCGATCTCCTCCGCCTCGTGATCTTCAACAACTAGATCGACACGCTGGCTGGCGTCAGACTTTCCGGAACTCGAAGACGATGCGGATTCGTGTCGCAAGAGATTGCCTAACAGAGGAGCTCGAGACTTCGAGCTCGATGGTTCTCCACTGCTAGAATCACTCCGCTGCTTGCCCTTGTCAACTGATGCTTGGATTTCCTTAATCTTACTCTTCCTCCTTTTCTTGTTTTCTTTGGTAGGCTGTAGCAGATTTCGGTTTGTTGATGCGGTCACGATAGCAGGACTCGAGTACAAACGACTCTCTCGTGTCGCCCTATGGGCCTCAATGACAGGGTACTGCAGCAACGTGAGACAAGATGGCAACAGGAAGCGCTAGGAGACGCTTGAAACTCACATTCCAATCACCAAACTCCAACGCCCGCGCATTGTCAAACAGTCTCTCATCCTCAGGATTCAGTGTTGGCCCCTCGTCGCCATCGCCATCGCCATCGCCATCGCCCTCCGTCGTCGTGCCGTATTTCGGAGACTCGAGAGCGCGGTTTGGCCCGGGACTCATTCCCCTTGCTCTGCCGGAGGAAACTTTGGATAGAAGAGGTTCATGCTCGGAATTTCCGGGCTTTGGGATCCAGTATTTCCCCTTGCCACCTCTTTCGTACCTCATGCCCTCTCTCATGCGTGCTGTTCGGGACGAAGAATCCTCATGAGCTAAGACATTGTCGTGTGCGTCAAAATACCGATATTCATAGTGCTTTCCTCCAAATGTGTCTTTCGTGTCCTGAATGAGATCCTGAGGGCCAAAAGCATCGCGGAGAGCGTATTTCACAGGCATGCGCGCAGCCGAAATAGTGTCGTCAGCATAGTCGTGCCATGAGAAAGCGTACCAATGAGCTAGTGAGAAGATGGGCATTTCGAAACAGATGAGGGCATCCTGAATGGCAGCGGCGAGGTTGTCCGGGGTGTAGCCAGGAACATCATTTGGAATAGCACGCAGCCAAACGAGAATAGACAGGAAGAAGCCCTGCCAATATGAGGCGAAGATGATGCCTTTGATGCAAAGGAATTTGGGCATCGGGCGAAAGGGTTTCAGATCGTGGGACATGCACACCCAGAACATGGCGAGAGCATACAAACTGACAGTTATGCTGGCGTTGTAGATAAGGCCACTCCAGAAGTACCCAGACGAGACGCCGATGTATCCCTCTTTGTATACTCCTGTGGCCTTCATGATGATAGCCGCTATGGCAAGTAAGGGCTTCGCTGCCGTGTACTGCAAAATGCCGCGTTTTATCGCGAGGAACGTGTGAGGGTCGGAGATGTCGACTTTTGGAAGGAAGTAGTTGAGTGGCCAGAGGTGCGGTATAGGCGCACGACCAGTCATGAGGATTATGAGGGCACGCTCGCCGCCTATGAAGTTAATCAATAGCTGAAAGAAGGTGTAGATAGTAAACGCCTGGACACGATGTTACATTTGCCTGAACTATAGGGTCGGGGACCAAAACTCACCTCGTAGACATCTCGAAGCGGGCCGATCCAAAAGGCGGCCCTCAAAGAGACTAAGCTCGCCCATGACGATGCCGAGTAGATGGGGACCATGAGCAATATGCGCACCACATATCTCTGGAGCAGCGGCTTCCTATAGTTTTTCCTGCCAGCCTTGCTTTAGTATGAACTCGTATCGGTGCGTGGAGGATGCTACTCACGACTGTAGCCAAACAGACCTAACCATGTACGTCAGTGTGAGGAATCGAATTGTGGCAGGGGAGAAACCAACAGGACTGTGATTAAACTTGCGGACAAGGCTGCCACGCCAGCAACAATGATGACAGCGCGGGCGAAGCGGTCGCCAGTGCCGCCGGGGGACATGTCGGGGGAGCCCACGGCATGAAGGCTGCCTGTTGACATGGCGAAGGCGAGACGAGGAAGTCGCCCAGATGCGCTCGAGGGAGCGAGCGAGGAGAGCCCGTAGTCGGGGGGAGCACTCAGAGACGGGAGGGGGCCATGGCCTGCGGGGATGGCAGTGCGACAGACGTCTTGGTGGTGTTGTAGCCAGCAAGCAAGCAAGCAGGCAAGTTCGCCATCGATGTTGGATTTGAGAAGCTTGGGCCGCCGCCGCCGATCTGGGGCCAGTGACGCGCATGCGAACCGCGACGGAACCAGCCGACGGGCCTCATCCAGCTCAAGCTTCAACCTGAGGCTCCTCACCCTTCAACCGCTCTGGTCTTTTGCCCGCCCCGTAGCTGCCGTGCTACTGGTCACTCCTCTGCGCGACGTCCCCCGCGGGCCCCCAAAATGCTCGCCTTCTTCTCCAGACCAACATGACCCACATCCACGCCGACGAGGCCTGATCTCAAGCCACCATGGCGGGCGCAATTGTCTCGGAGCCATTGAGTCCGCACGTCGGCTTCAACTGGTCAGTCCAATGGTAGAGGACGCCCAGCAGAAACTGACACGTGCCCAGGGTGTTCCTCGTTGAGCTGCTGATTTCCGGCATTCTGTGAGCATGGCCCCCCCCCCGTCGTGTGCTTTCCTTGCTAATGCGAGCACAGGACCGTCTTCTTCCTCTTCTACTTCAATCGTCTCTTTGCGACGCTTGTCTCCTATGGGATCAGGGCATACACTTGGCACAAGTATCACGCGTACATCGACATCCAAGCCCTCCAGATCTCGCTTCTCGGCGGTCGCATATTTTTCAAGGACATACGATACCATGGGCATAATGAGACCATTTTCGTGCATGGCGGCTATATCACCTGGCGATATTGGCTCCGGCGAGTGCGGGACGCCGAAATCTACTCCAACGAGAGTCCTCTGGCCGCCGGCGATGGCAGTGAGACACCGAGCACCCAGGAGAGTCCGGCCGGTGGTCGAAGCAAAACCTTGGACAGGGCCGAAAAGGGGGGGAGGCAAACACAAAAACGCCTGCCATGTCGAATCTCGATAAAGATGTCTGGTGTGGAGGCATTCATGTACAACCGCAGCCCAGCGTACGACGGCATAATCGAGGCCATGCAGCGAAAGGCCGATGCCACCTCTAAGAAAGAAGGAGATCAATACGAAAGTGTAGATCCAGGACATGCTAAGAGTGGCTCAACCACTAGCTCCATGGGCGTACATGAGGAGCTTCGTCACCACAGCAAGTTAAGAAGAACTCGTGACACAGATAAAAGCACCGCGACAAGAGTCGGAACGAACCAATCTGCGGCACCGAAGACCAAAAAGGACGACATACCCGCCTTCCTCCGCCTGCTGCCAATCCATCTCGACTGTACCAAAGGTGCAATTGTGATCGGAAACGAGCACACATCATCGGTGATAACCGCGCAGTTTGAGAAGGCAAGCGGTGAGATTGACGCGTCGTCATCTGGGCCTTTGGACGTTTACCAACAAGTTTTCAATTTCCAGTTTACACATCCTGTTGTGCACATGAAGCCTAACCCCGACTTCAAGGCTCCCCAACTGGAGACTGCCGCGCGTCTCAAACAAGAGGCGGACCAAGACCTGCCTGAGAAAGTCCTCGACGAGAAATCTGCCCGCTCAAGGAAGCGTCTGCATTTCATTGGCAAGATCCCAAATCTATCAGCCTGGTTCTCTAAATCTACCGACTCTATTCACACCCATCCCATGTCCAAACCCGGAGTGCATAACAGTCACTTTGCGCCACAGTGGCACTTCCCGGGCCAAGAGCGTTGGAAGGGCTTGACTCGCTATTTAGATGAAAGCCTCAACGACGGACATGGAGAATGGGATGCAGTAGAATATGCCAAGACAACTCTTCTTGTGGACTGTCCATGTATAAATGTGAGCTTTTACTGGGACATTGCCGGGCCAGTCCCAAGCGACATCGATAACAGCATGCACATCGACCCTACTCGGCCTGGAGACATCAATGGCAGTGTGCCACCTGAGTATGGAATGGATATCCAGGTATATGGAGGTACAATCAATTACGGACCTTGGGCGGATCGGCATAGAGTTGTGTTCCAGAATATTTTCTTTCCAGGGTCTCACGTTGATGGGGTCCCTACATCTCCATTGACCACTGGCGATCTTCGCTTGCTCACAATGTTCAAAATATATTTAAGTATTGAAGAAGATACTGTACTCCGTATTCCTATTCGCGAGCCATCAAAGGATTGGAAATGGAAAGGCAAAGCGCACACGCTAGCAGGGCACGATAAGCAAACGACCGAAAAGATAAAAGGGAAGGGCAAAACACGCCGGAAATCAATGAGGGCGAAGCAACGAGACGCCACTGTTTCTGGTCAAAACGTTCGCCCATTCGCCTGGATTGATGTCAAAGTAGCTGGCAATTCCTCTGTGAACCAAGTCATGGACATGTATGCCTCAGAGACAGGATATCAGAACAAAGTAGTTGTCGATATCGTTGGTATGGAAATCTCGTCCAGCGTCAACCACGGCCTACTGTGGCGCTCTGGTCCAGTCGGTTTGGACTGTGATTTGTCCAATCCTCTGAGCTGGAACAGCCTACGAAAATGGAACTTCAACCTCTCCTGTCGGGATTTGGAGCTCTTTTTACTCAGGGATCATCTTTTTCTTTTGACGGATCTTGTAGTTGACTGGGGTTCTGGACCACCTTCCGATTACTTCACTTTTGTTCCCTTTCAGTACCTGTTGAACATCGATTTCGTCGACTTCAAGTTGTATCTCAACACCAACGATTCAAACATTATCAACAATCCTTCCGATCTGGATGACAACAACTTCATCATCCTACGTGGTCAGCGTTTGCATGGGGATGTAACAATACCCCTGGATCGCTTCAGACCTATTCAGAACGAGATTAGCTTTGACGTACGGGGCCAAGACTTGGGGCTCGAAGTATCCATGCCCTCAAAGAACTCTTTAAACACTTTCGTTTTGTCCAAAAATGTAGCACAGCTAGGAGGCCTGACCCTGAAAGGCAGCTATGCGTACATGTCAGACACATCTGCGATGAACACGGACAGACTTTTCATGGACGTTCATGGTGATAGGTTTCATCTTGAACTCTATGGTTGGCTTGTTCACCATTTCTTGACGATAAAGGACAACTATTTCGGTGATGATATGCACTTCAAGACGCTAGAGGAGTTCCAGGGGATCCCGAGTCAGAGTCTTTCAGCAGATGCAACTACACCAAATGGTCAGGCTCTAAAGATTTCGAACGACCTCGATGTCATTCTTTGCGTTTCAGCAGACCGAACCAGCGTTCTGTTGCCCTCCAATCTCTATTCGGCAGAAAACAGTCTTCGGGCTGATTTGCCATACGCGTCTGCGGACCTAAGATTCACTAATTATTACATGGACTTAATGGTAAATTTCAGTCCAATCAGCATTTCGCTTGGGACTTCAGTCACCAGTCCGGGCTTGCCCAATGACATCAGTGGGCGAACAGAGGTGTTTATCGACTCTCTTGCTATTTTTGGCCATCGTCTTTTCGGACTTCCTCCAACGGAACCTACGTACGTTTGTAACTGGGACTTCGATCTCGGGAAGGTGACTGGGGAGTGCACCTCTGAATTTATAGAAAAGGCGGCTGGCGCTGCGCGGTCATTCGCTTTCACATTCGATGACGACGAAAACACATTAACTGTAAACAACCCCATCGTCATCCATGACTCAACTTTTCTCCGCCTCAAAACGCATGATATCCACATCTGGTTACATATCGCGAAAGAGGCCGTTCTAGTCAGCACTGGTCCTATTGAACTAGACTTCAATGATCTGGCTGGAAATACTTTCTCTGAGCGATTGAATGTTTCCATTCCTGATTTGACTATCGGAGCAGCAGATGCCAGATCTGCCTCTCGTCATAGAACGCGAGAAGGAGAGAAGGAAGTTGTCGAAACACATGCATTCATACAGACAAGTTTGTCCCTAAATATGCTCGGCAGGAAACTGGGTTTCACAGAGGATCGTAATAAGCAACAGGCTCACATGCAAGAGCATGATCAGAGAACGAATCGCACACAATTCATGTTCATCGACTATCCGCCATCTTTTCACCAACATCCCAAAGACCAGGACAAGGCCCGGTCTCCTGCAATGCAGTATCCCGAGATTCCCCACCCAATCTTTCTATTTCAACCTCGAGATATCGACAGTACTTCATCTGTATCATCAGGATACTATTCTGATCCATTATCGACAAGAGGACGGCAGTCGCGCAACGCTCCGATGCGCACTCCTTCGGCCAGTTCCTTCACCCACAGCATTCGATCTGCTCATAGATATAAAGGGTCTAGTCAGAGTAGAACTTTGCTGGGCAGCTCACCCTCCCGTACAGAGAGTGCAAGGCGGCATTACGCCCTCCCTAACGACGAGGAACGCGCAAGGAGAAACCTCCCGCCATCATCTGTGGCCTTATCAAGTTCATTGGCGACCCCATATTTCCCTCTGGATCATATTGAACCTGATCTGTCTGACGTGCCATCTTTCCCAGCATTTCCACCCAAAGTTGATGAAGAGGATGATGATGCCTTCGCGTTCAACGACGTATCCACCAAGAATCTTGATGAGAATTTTTACCACACTAGCTTCCTGATCAGGGCTGAACCTGGTATACGACTTCACTGCACACCAGAGGCTGTTAGGTGCGTGTCAAACCTGGTGGAGATTATTCAACCGCAGCGATCCGAAGATCTTTTAGACGAGTTCCAGGTCAAAGTCATGATGAAGATTTTGGACATGCAGAAGCGCCGGGAAGGCCAGGGACAATCGATCGGTTTCAGTGTTCGTATCCCATTTACCCATGTTCGTTTTCAGAACAAGTTCGATTCGTCTCTGGACGCCAACGGCGGCAAGGATCAGTATGATATCATCCTCAATCATCTTAAGGTGGCTGCCAGGATTAAGAAATTTCCTGGCGAACGGGCTGGTGAAAATACAGTCTCTTCTCACATGACGCTGGGATCACTTGGCATTTCTGTCACCGAAAGAACACGCAATGGCCCAAGCGATGATGTTGCAGTTCAGGCAGAAATCAGGGACCTTCTCGTCTGGACGTTGAAAAGCAAAGAAACGTCGGTCAATGTTTCCTTTAGGGCGTTCAAAACAGCCACTGCTAGCAGAAAGATTGAGTACCTGGCCTCGCTAATCCACCGGACAACCTTACTCGGTGACGAACTCGCAAGCCGATTCGAAGAAGTGCAAGCCGTGCGGCAAGTGCGCTTGCGTTATCTTGCTTGGTATCTCACGAGTGTACAAGAACGGTTCCCGGATCCGGCTTTCCTAACGAAGGCGTCATACGCTCTACGTGCAGCGAGCGGTCATCTACGCAGTCACGACTCCTGGAAGATTATTTCGCGGTTCCGATACATTTGGCAGTGCTTGCCGGACGATGAAAAAGCTAAAGTTTCGGGCTGTTGCTCTCAACCATCCGTCGCCTGTCCTGAAGGGGCGGAACAGAAGATCATAGCTATGTGGGATCAATGGCGTACCTGGGATCTAGCCCATGTGAAGAAAAGTCTAGCCATGCAATTCCTTTTTGGATCTACTTCAGACGACATGACCGTCGCTTACGCCTCTCCATTGCACTTGGACATACGATCTGCTGGTGTAAAGTTAATTATTGATCCCGGTCCGAAACAGAGCGAGGCTGCAATGCGAATCATAGTCATCAACGTTGCCATCGTTCCTCCACCAGAGCCCACAGGTCTCATGCTTGTAGGCAATGGCGCCCCCAGGAGATCTACCATTGTGCAAATAAGTGCTAAAGAGAGTTCTGTCAGGGTCCACTGGGAAATCTGCGAACTGGCCGAAGTTCTGATCAAAATGTTCCAGAAAGACACCTTGAAAGGGCCAAAATATCATGCTTCGAAATCGTTGTCGGGCACTCCGAAGAAAGCCAACATTGAATGTCATGATTACCAGATCATATACGTGACAGACGAAGCTGAGGTGAGTCTCGATACCATCAACCTTCGTAGTACGTCCACGGGGCGGCGTTTCCGTTTCTCAGTCGTTGGCGCCGACAACAAAGCTTCTGATCAAGGCGAAACCATTACTGTACTTGTACACCTCGAGCAAGCTGGGACAGAGCTACGGTCCAGATCACGACTACTACTTCGGTCACAATTTGAATACCCAAGCCTATATTTCGCCCACCATGAACACGAAAAAGGCAGTACGACCCCGAATGAGATCAAAGTTGCGGCTGCAAGCCGCAAGATCAAAACACAAGTGGAAGAAGACATCCTTGGGTTCATTGAAATCATTGACTCAGTCCTTCGCGACGAGGTTGCTTACTTCCACCACCAAACTTTGACTCTGCAGCAGTCATTTAGCCAGAGGCCTACGTCAGATGAACATGATGATAAGGTAACTCAGTTGCCCAATATCACAGTTGCCTTGTTCATGGATTCATATCTGGTGGAATTAGCGCTACTCCAGTCGCTCACTTGGTCCATCGCTGGATCATCGGGTCGAATATCAGTAGTACCAGCACTTGGCCGAAATGTGACGCTAAGGATTGACTATGATCTGGAGGCACATACCCATAGGATGCTTAGCAGCTCGATGGATGGATCGAACGTAATCAGCTCTTTGGAACTTCCTCCAGTCAATGGTCGATTGAGCATCACGAATACAGAGAAAGAGACAAAAGTGTCTGCATATGGTATCATTGAGACCATTCAACTCCAGGCATCTGAGATCCAGGCTCTGATCGCGACAGTCAACAAGCCGGAGATCTCAACCGTTATCCGCGCAATACAAGACGACGTCGGAATTCTTAAAACTCATTTCCAAGAAATCTTCCCGGATGTTGGACATTCACCCGTTATTGAAACACCCACGCCGTCCAGAGATATTGTTTTCAAGGTCCAAATGACCCTCTCGGGACTGAATATTCTCGCCAGCGCTCCTGGACAACATAATGATTCAGCCACGGCAAATCTTGCCATCAAACTAGCTTCCATTCAACTGAAGGCTACGAACATTGACTCTGATAATAAGATAATGGTGCTACCAGAGGCTACTATTCATTTACAGGAATTTCGTGTGGAGATGAACTTGTCGGACGCGGAGACGATTCGTCGCTGTGGAAATCTTTCCTTTGGCGCCACCTTTCAAGCCACATCGCAAAAGGACTCACAGCCTGCTCGTAGAGTGTTCCGTGTACGAAGCTCAGGCCTGGAAGTGAATATTTTCGCTGATACAGCATCGGCCGTTGTGGATGTCATGAACCATTTACAAGACAAGATTAAAGACCTCGATTTATCGAAGGAGAAGAAGTACCTCCGAAGGCTTCGCCATACAAAGTCTCGAATCTCTCAAAAGCGCGACAAGAGCATCAAGAGCGAGACGAATGCCGATATCGATAGCGTTAGCTCAGGAGCTCTGTTCACCTCTACATACTCACTAGAAGTGCTAAACATACAAGTGAGCTGGATTGTCGGAACCTCCATTCCTCCGTTCCCTCGAACGGAATCTGAAGATCTCGTGTTCTCTTTCAGACGGATTGAACTTTCAACGAAAAAGGATGACGCCGCACGATTGATGATTGAGGACATGCAATTGCAAATGGTGGCAGTGTCGGCCAACAAGAAAGTACGATCAATGAACTCGGCGCTCCTTCCAGAAGTTGTCTTCAATGTTGCATACAGTTCCACCAAGGAGACGCGCAAGATCGCGTTTCACGCTGCTGGCAAGTCTCTTGATCTGAGACTCGACTCCCGCTTCATTCTTCCTGCCAATGTCATTGAAAGATCCATTGCATTGGCAGGCAAGAAGTTCCGTGCTGCCTCGGCCAACTGGAACATGACACCTACTACAAGCGGGGCTCAGCGGAAGAACCCTTTTGGAAATAAAAGACTGGCTTCGCTTCTAGTTGATGCCAATTTCGCAGGTGCTGTCGTTCATATCAACGGACGTGATACTGCCCCAACACCTGGCGCAAAGGAGAGTCGATCGCAGCAGAAAGGTCGGTACAGTCAATTTGTTGGGGACGAATCTAAGAGTAGTATGATTCTTCGTGCTCCGGGTGTAGCTCTGAAGGTGGAGCACAAAGACGACGACGGACAGGACCCGTCTCTGAATGCCGAACTAAGGGTAGATGGATCGAGCAACACGCTATTTCCTACTGTTGTGCCCATCCTTATCGACATTTCGGATAGTGTCAAGGAACTTGTGCGCGAGAAGGACGAGGAATCGCCTGATACGGAGAAATCACCACAGATCCCATCGAAACCCGCAGCGAAGGTACTAGAAGAAGACAACCTCATCACTGCAGATCCTAGTACCATTCTAGGTAGGACCCGTCTGAATCTTGGGCTCAGGATTTGCAAGCAAGAGTTCAGTCTCAGCTGCCAGCCCATCGCACGAGTGGCTGCAATTGCCAAAGTCGAAGACATATATGTCACAGTGAATAGCGTCAAATCCCAGGAGCACGGTCACTTCTTTGCTGCGTCCGCTGCTTTTGAAAAACTTGAAGCCACGGTTCAGCACGTTTACTCAAGAGAGTCTACGTTCGGGTTCGATGTCGACTCCGTCATTCTCTCCCTTATGAACAGTAAACATCTCAGTGGGACAAGTGGAATATCTGCGATTCTCAAGATCAATCCCATGGGGCTTCAGATTAACGCTCGCCAGTTACAAGATTTCTTGCTATTCAGGGAAATTTGGGTCCCGCCAGAAATACGGGGTACTTCAAAGCCTCCAACAGCAAGCGCGAGCGTGGAGCCACATGAGTATCTTATGCAACGCTATCAGCAAGTCACAGCTGCTACTGCGTTCCCTTGGAATGCTAATGTCTCAATCGCCGATATTGCAGTTGACCTTGACCTGGGTCAGGCAATCGGAAAGACATCACTTCATATTCACAATCTCTGGGCATCCTCTAAAAAGAGCACGGACTGGGAGCAGAATTTGTGTATAGGGGTGGAGAAAGTGAGCGTCGAGAGTGCAGGTCGAACAAGTGGTTTCGTCGAGCTCGCCGGAGTAAAAGTGCGTACGTCGATTAGCTGGCCCTCGCAAGCAATGGGTATCCGTCAAACACCTCTCGTACAAGCATCACTTGGCTTCCAACAACTTCGTGTCAAGGCCGGGTTTGACTACCAAGCGTTCATGATCGCGGACATCTCAAACTTCAACTTCTTAATGTATAATGTCCGTCAGCAAGAGCAAGGATCTCGAGATCGCCTCGTGGCCATTCTCGATGGAGACAAGGCCCATGTCTTCTGTACGGCGACCAGTGCTGCTCAAGGCTTAGCTCTCTACCAAGCTATTGAGCGTCTAGTCCAGGAGAATCAGCAAGCATACAAGCAATCCCTCCGGGACATCGAGAAATTCCTCCGGCGCAAGTCCACCGCAACACCATTCGGACGCTCCGTCTCGCAAAGCATGATAGCTGCCAAAGCCGAAGAAGACAGTTTCAAGACCCCCATATCTCTGCACACCGACGTCGTCGTCACCCTGCGCTCGATCAACCTCGGCGTGTACCCTTCCACCTTCGTCGACGGCCAGATCTTCATGCTCGAAGCCTCAGACACACAAGCTCGCTTCGCCGTCGCGCTTGAGAAGGGGAAAATTCATTCCGGCCTCGGTATGACATTAGGCCAGCTCTCCGTCGCACTATCATCTGTCCCATCCCCCAAGCGCACAAAACCAGTCGCCGACCTTACAGTTGAAGACGTCGTCGCGAGCGCTCGATCCGCACGTGGCGGAACCATCCTGCGCGTCCCCAAGGTTATCGCTACAATGCATACATGGCAAGTTCCGCACAGCAATCACATCGACTACATCTTCAAAAGCAGTCTGGAGGGCAAAGTGGATGTAGGCTGGAACTATTCCCGCATCAGCTACATTCGCACCATGTGGTCCAACCACTCACGAACCCTGGCCTCGCGGCTCGGGAAACCGTTGCCAGAGTCGAACATTAAAATCACATCCTCCTCGTCCGCCACCACCACCACCAGCACCACCACCGGCGCCCCAGGCTCTTCCCAACGGCCCACAACTCCTCTCCCAACGGAGTCCGCAGCTCCCGACTCACCATCCGAAGCCTCCCCCTCTAAACCCCCCGAAAATCAAGAGAAAATCACCGCAGTCGTCAACGTGCCTCAGAGCCGTTACGAGTATACGCCTCTCGAAGCACCGTTGATCGAGACACCACAGCTACGCGACATGGGTGAGGCAACGCCACCGCTGGAGTGGATTGGACTGCATAGAGATCGACTGCCCAATGTTACACACCAGATTGTCATTGTGACGTTGTTGGAGGTGGCGAGGGAGGTCGAGGATGCTTATGAGCGGATTTTGGGGAGTTCGTAGAGAGGGGAGAGCCGATAGAGGCCTTTGTAGAGTATTTTGGTAAAAGTTAGAAAAAGGAATTGGCGTAATGGGATTAGGTATGGCGTTTGAGATCTCATTGGGGAATTGGCATTCTAGGCGTTTTGGGATGGACGGATTTCTTTTGTACAAAGTGTGATGTCGATATGGAGATTTGGGACAGTAGATAATTTGTGCAATAGTTGAATACCCCACCATCTTTTAGCGGTTCGCTATCTCGTATCAAAGAATGTGTCAAAGTGTGGGGCGTGTTCGGTGGGTACTTTGATGTGTGTGTGTGTGTGACACTGTAGTTATTTAAGTAGGCAGGCACTGATCCAAGCTCTTCAATGTCGCATCATACGACCAGCCGGCTCACAGATCCAAACTAAATACAGACTCCAATTCGCTATGATTCGCTTCCATGATCCGTACGCCCATCGGCGCCTTGACTTTCCCTACTCTGCCGATCCTATTACTTATCGAAGCCATCCCTCGCCCTCTCAAAGTACGCCCTGACCTCCTCTCCCAACCTCCCCTCCACATCCGCCAAAATCGTACAAACAAGACTGTAGTTATTACATAGGAACCTCTCTCTCTTCCTCTGCTCGCTGATCCCTTTGCTCAGTCGCGTCAAGTACGCTTCGAATTCGCTTCGTAATCTCCCCACGCTCACGCTAACGGGTTCATCGTCGCCGGCTTCGCTCGAGAGCGCGAGGATGCCGTGGACTAGGTTGGCGAATTTCTGGGTTAGGGTCGTGGGGGCTGTGGATGTGGAGGCGGAGGACGAGGTTAGGAGGGCGGCGGTGGAGGGCCGGGTTGGGAGGGACGAAGTCAGCTTTTGGAGGGATGTGCAGTGTAGATCGAGGATTTGCTGGAAGCGCGGCCAGAGGAGCATGTTTGTGGCATTGACGTAGTTTTCCACGGCGGGCACTTTGCGGCGCTGAAGTTCAAAGGCGAAGTGTTGGTTTAGTCGCACACAGAGGAGGGTTCCTAGCGTGTCTGTTGTCGTTTCTACGAGCTGTTTTGTTAAAGTTTGACCGAGGGAGAACGTGGGCTCGAAGATGGAGGAGAAGGTTCGGGAGATGGTGTGGTAGTTTTGCGAGGGGGCGAAGTAGGTGGACAGAAAGGTGTATTCGAAGGAGGCGTTGTCGATGAGTGCTAGGTTGAAGGAGCGGAAGGGGACTTCGAGGTAGTGCGCGCTCTTCTCTTCTTCGGCGAGATATGCGGTAAGGGCGGAGGGAGAGGGGTTTCGGAGTAATTCGAGACGCCGGCCGAGGGAGAAGGCATCGTGGGTAGATGGTGGACCGCGTGTTTGGCTCAGGAGTGGACCTCGTTTTGTGGTCGGATCTTCGCCGAGAACGTCGTATTTGTCGAGAACGTTGAGTTTCAGTTTTTCCAGAGCGGTTCGATAGCGTGTGAAGTGGTTGAGATAGTACCAGCGCATTGTGTAGACGTATGCTTGAGAGATCTGCTGAGCGAGCTCGGGTTGGTGTTTTGCGAGGAAGGCGAAGAGGTCTTTGTATTTGAGGAATGCCTGTTGTTGGATAATCTGGGCGTTGATGCTGGGTGAGCGGATGGCCTTTATCTGTGCGACTATGTAGTCTCGTATTCGTTCGACGGCTTTGTTGTTGAGATCGAATATCAGCGGTTTGATGTCTGCTAAGGCTTTGACATCGGGCTGTTCTTTGGCTCTAGTGTGTATCGTTTTCGAGCGCTTTTCTAGGTCAGCCAGCGCGTTGAGGAAGCCTTCATCTATAGGCCCCTCTGCAATCTTGCGTACGACGGCTGGTGAGATGCTGATGTCTTCTACCGCCGGACCTAGGAGCTTTTCCACCACCTGTCGGTTCTGAAGCTTCGTATTGAGCGCTATTGAGCGATTCTGCAAGCTCTCGATCTCGGCCGACACAGCGCCCAGATCCGACTGGAAGTTAGTAAGATATGTTTCCACCGACTTCAGCACCTCGTCGCAGGCCAGTATCGATCTGTGCAGGTCCTCAAACTTGTCCTTCTCATTATCGTCTGCAAACACCATGAGCAAGCTGGGCGCGGGGTGGAATATAAACACGTACATTCTTCAACTGACTGGGCGCTATATGTATGTACAGGAGAAGACTGCCGCATCTGAGGCGCATCTGCCGCCGCGAACTCGTGCAGGCTCAAGCCTCCGAAATCTATCATCTCGACCAACTCGTCCGGCTTCGTCGGCAACGCCCCGATACCGCCCTTGTGCACTATTGGCTTCCGCGGCGGCCCTCCCAGTATTCCCTCCAGCACCTGCAGCGGGTCTACGACGTTCGGGGGAGCCCCCCCCGGGCCAGGCCGCCTACGTCCCGCGCCATTGGGTATCCGCGCCGTCGATGGCAGGCTCGCGGTGGATGCGGAAGGCGAGAGGACGTTCAGCGAAGAGGATCTGGGGTTCAGGCCAGGTCTGGGGGGCAGGGGGCCGGGCCCTGAGGCGGGATACGGCCGTCGGGGAGCTGGAGAGTAGGAGTCGCGGCGCATGGGCGGCATGCCCGAGGGCGTCGAGTTGGCGGAGAGCCGGTCCAGCCCCCACATGGTGTCGCTGCGACTGTGGGATCGGTGGAGGCGAGAGCTGTTTCGAGGCGAGAGCTGTTTCGAGGTGAGCGTCCGGCAGCAGCAGTGGTGGTGCTGCTGCTTGACCGCCCTCCGGCCCTTCGTTTGGCCGAAAGCCGCGCTAACCGCAGCCGGGCTGGTGGCAAACGCTCGGCCGCCCCTCCCCAAGTCAAAATCCAGACACGCAGACTCTCGCCATCAACCTTTTAAAAGGTCCCTCCGCCCTCAACCCATCCGCCGCCCCAGACCTCCGAACTTCCCCTCTCCCCCCCGAGCCTCACCACCCTCCGTCGCACGCCACTTTCATTAACCTCACCATGGCCGACAATGATGCGCAGGTAAGCCTTGCCCGCTTTTTCCGTCGTCCTACCCCACCTTTTGCCTATGCCTCGCCAGGCATCAAGAGTCAACGTCGAGGTCGCTGTCGCGCATCATCAGTCCGTCCGCTAATCGCATCGCCTGCAGCATGAGCACACCTTCGACAGCGCCGATGCTGGTGCTTCGCTCACCTACCCGATGCAATGCTCGGCCTTGAGGAAGAACGGCTTCGTCTGCATCAAGAACCGTCCCTGCAAGATCGTCGAAATGTCCACCTCGAAGACGGGCAAGCACGGCCACGCCAAGGTCCACTTGGTCGCCATCGACATCTTCACCAACAAGAAGCTGGAAGAGTTGTGCCCCTCCACCCACAACATGGACGTCCCCAACGTCCGCCGCCAGGAGTACCAGCTCGTAAGTGCGCGCAAGACTCATCGCGGCAAAACTTTTCTAACACGTGCGCTGCAGCTCGATGTCACCGATGATGGTTTCCTCTCCCTCATGTCCGACGATGGTACCACTAAGGACGACGTCAAGCTCCCGGATGGTGAGGTTGGCGATAAAGTCACCAAGCTCTTCACTGAGGAAGGCAAAGACACTAGTAAGTCATACATGCGATCATCTATAATTTGCTGTCTGCTAACCCCACTCTAGACGTCATCGTCCTCACTGCCATGGGCGAGGAGTGTGCCATCGACGCCAAGGAGGCTCCCAAGTCTGGTTAGATAGCCCTTCGTTGGACAATTTAGGCCGTTAGCAGGGCGGAGTTGTGGGATGTTGATGGGCCTGATAAGAAAATGCGGAGGCTCTACATTCAGACTTGTAGGCTCACGGTCTGTGCGGTAACTCTGGCTTCTCCAGAGCTATCTTTGCGCCTCTGCTGGTGGCGACCAATGTTTGTGGTTCTTCGGACGGATTTGGCTTCATTGCATTGCCGCTTTCATATAATGGGGGGATACGTAGTCACAAATCTGTCCCTTACTCTAGATTATTCCCTAGTCAGTGGCAATGAATAAAAAGATGATGATGTTATGCAACTGCCATCTTGCGATTGGCTGAAATTTCTGAATGAGTGAATGTGGGAGTCCAGTTTAGCGCTAGCGGCGGGCCGACCCTCAAGTATGCTGGTCGCAAACGGACCAGTCGCGCCTCTCTTTTCTTCAACACAAATCGAGTCACAATCTGATGAATCGAGCGCTGCCGTGGATCACGGACCATGGACTCGGGCCGGCGCAAAGGCCCAATTTGTGGCGTCGAAAATTGCCGATCGAGGGTCTATGATGAGGGAGAAGATGGGTATCGGTACTGCGAGAACGGCCATCGAAAGGGGGTAAGTAGGTCGCCCATCTATCTCAATATGTAAGCTAATGGATTATAGGACCTCGTGGTCGGTTTGGATGAAGATAATTTCACCTCGGAAGCTCGCGTGCGCACGCGCAAGAAGAAGGATCGTGGTGATGACGAGAAGGAGTACAAATGTAAGTATTGTCTCTTCAGTCTCCGAAGTTCAAGTCCGATCAAACTTTTGCGTCTAAACCCTTGGATTTGTTTGCTTCTCTACTTGCTTGTTGAATAATACCGATATCTTTCTTTCACGGAATCTGCTAACATGAATTTGAATTAGACCTAAAGGGCCAGGAGGCGTATGATCTTTATCTAAAGAGCTTGCAACTCATAATCCGTCATCAAGTTTGGTTTTTGGTACACGAAAAGGGTCTCCCTGCAGAACTTGAATACGTCGTCCTCGATCTCTGGACTTTGCGAATTCTGCAGCTTGAGAAAAAGGTATCTAACGAGGGCCATGAATACGATTCACAATCCCAGGCTTTCAACACCTCCGAGAGTGACAATGAGGTTGAAATGGAAGTTTACAAGTCTATGCGCGGAAAGAAGCTAAATGCCACTCCGACTTTGCGAGACAGTCTCGCACTGTGTTATCTGGGAATAATCACACTTCGACTTCCCGTCACTCTAGGAGACATATACAAGTGGGTCATGGATGGTAAAATGGCTTACAAGAGAGCCATCAAGCACGTGCCTCCCGCGATGAGAGATCGACTGCCAGCCTCATATCACGCGGCCCTGGATCCGAATGCCACCTTGAAGTTGAAACGACTTCACTCCACAATCATTGACTTGCAAGTCAGCTTCGAGAGAGAGCATAGAATTATTTGGCCGAATCTAAATTACCCGCTATTGCTCTTCCGGTATCTGAAAGAGCTGGCATTGCCGTTGGAGCTCTACGACGCGACTATCAGGCTAGCCGCCCTCCTTGGATACGATTTCTCTCTCCATACGTTGGGCAAGGTTAAGCTTGGGGTCAGACATGTCCCAGAAGCACAATTGGTCGCTTGTCTGGTAGTCTGTATCAAGTTAATGTATCCCTTCGACGGCGAACGGCGATATCCGAGAACGAGTTCGGAGCCTGCCGTGACAGTGATCAATTGGGATGAATGGTATAAAGAAGTAATTTCCAGAAGGATGGATAAGGGTGATGGCATTCCAAAACTCACGATGGAAGAGTTAACGAACACAAGCGAGAAAGATGTCCTCTCGATGACGGCGGGTCAGATGGACCAATACCTAGATTGGTATCAAGAGATGTTCATAGATGATTCAAAGACCGGCCAGGACGAAAACGGAGACTTTAGAAATGCGCTCTACAGCATGTTTCCTATCGACGGCAGCTCCAGTTCAGACCCTGCGACCGAGAAATCCGAAGGTTTGGATGGCCAAGAACAGCTAGACATCGTCAAGGCAGTGCATGGATCGCTCAGATCTGAAAAAATAATAAGAGAAGGCGAAGAAAAGCAAGGAACGGTCAGACCTGGGCAGGGGTATCTGCACTATAAGAAAGAGAAGGACTTGCCTGAGTCGGCTAGATCATTTTACATTGAGGCAGCGAGAATCGCGGGGCTGTCGTTGGATATGCTGGTAATGGCAGTCTTCTTCGTAGAAAAGGCCATCGACAAGTGGAGGAACCAACAGCGGCAACTTTCTAAACGAGATGCTGAGGCTTAGACGCAAAAGCGAATTATCGAAACTTCAAAGGTACAAAATGGTACCTGAAAACTATTTATGTGGAGAAACTTCTTTGTTACATCGTCTTCAAAATTTCGCTCAGTGTTTTTCGCGTGAGGGGTAACGGTGCCAAGCCCTCCAATGTGAAGGCTCCTGCACGTGCTTCTGCTTATATAATAAGCGAGATGGCCCGTGCAATCGCACCTTGAATTCAGCAGGCGCCGCCTCAACCTCGTCAACTCCAGACAAGATCCAGCACCACCGCCGACATGCAGATCTTCGTGAAGACCCGTACGTCTCTCAAATTCACCCTCCCTCCATCCGCAAAATGCTAATTCCGCGATCGCAGTGACGGGCAAGACAATCACCCTTGAGGTGGAGTCTTCGGACACCATCGGTACGCCCCTCTACCTTCCACCTCCATACCCAATCCCAAAATCCCCTCGCTGCACCGCCAGCACGTCCCGCGTATCGTGTTCGAAAATTTGAGAAGGCGGAACATTGATGGAGTGGTGATATAGACAATGTCAAATCCAAGATCCAGGACAAGGAGGGCATTCCGCCAGACCAACAGCGCCTGATCTTCGCGGGCAAGCAGCTCGAGGACGGTCGCACGCTGAGCGACTACAACATCCAGAAGGAGTCGACGTTGCACTTGGTCCTGCGTCTGCGTGGAGGGATCATCGAGCCGTCGCTTAAGGCGCTTGCGTCTAAGTATAACTGCGAGAAGATGTGAGTTTGCCATATATCCACGATACATGATGGAGCAGAGTGGGATGCTAATTTGATGGTGACAGGATCTGCCGCAAGTGCTACGTACGTTACCCCGGATGCGATCGATGATATCGAAAAGTGAGGTGAAACTAATGACTTATTAATATAGGCCCGTCTCCCACCACGTGCCGTCAACTGCGTAAGCCACCCTCTCTTCTAGCCTCTAGTTCACAATACTCTCCTTTCCTACACCCACTTGTCTTGGTAGCAATTGACTAACTCCCCACAGCGTAAGAAGAAGTGCGGCCACACCAACCAACTCCGACCGAAGAAGAAGCTGAAGTAAACGGATCGCACACCGGCGTACGACGGATGGACGGATGGGGGCACGACGAAACGGATTGGAACGGCAAGGAAGGAAAGAATGGGGTGGGAACTTCTGCACACGGCTTTGTGCTTGCGGCATCCACTCTCGTGACTAGGTTCCACCACCGGCATGTAGAGTAAAAATCGATTCTTCAACCTTTCCTTACTGAAAATGCGAGTCTGGCGAGTGAGGTGAATTCGCCTGTGAGGAAGAGCAGTCTGGTTTCAGACTCGCATCCTTTTCGGACATTGCGCAAAAGAAAAAGCAGTGGCAACGGAGCTACTATGTTGACTAGACCAAAGCTGGAGCGTCAAACGGGTGGCTGATATGCTTTGATCGAGCGCCCGATTTGATCGTACTTGTTCAGATTGTGATGAAGGCCATAATTACATGCATCACCGCTTGCAGTAGATGATTATGGTGGCGCACTTACAAATCACGTGAGCGCGCGCCACACCCGCATAAGCATTACGTCATGTACCGCGTGCCCCCAAAACACACCAAACAAAAAAACTTTGTATCACAGACATCACGCGCAACACAAGAGAGGAAATTTGAGGTAATAATCTTTTTCCATTTGCTGGGTATGCACTCATTTCTCATTGCCACATGGCATACCAGGGCAAATAAGCACCATTCTGCTTGCCGACCTGCTAAAACTTTTCCACCCTCATCCATCCATCCGTCTGTCCGTCCTTGCATCCAACCACACGCCCAGCTTATCCTAGAGGACACAAAGTCTTTCCGAGCAAGCTTGATGGAGCGACAAGCAGGTGATATGAAGTTTTCATACACTGATCGTGGTGGGTAGGATAGTGCAGGTGTGGGCACATATCGTGCCCAACCGTTGCGTGTCGAACAAAGCAGAGCTATTGTCCAACAAACCGACATGGGGAGAAAGACCCCTAAAGAAAGAAACAAATGCTGGCCCATCGCTCGTCCCTCGTTCGCTCGCGCCGAAAATGCAGGCCGAGAGAAGAAAGGGTAATGGTACAGTAAAGGAAAAGATAGGATGACGGGAATGAAATGGGGAATATGGGATACATGTGAAAGGGAAATAAAGCTAGTGTGCTGTCTTTCATATTGGAAATTGAGAAAGGGGAAAATGGTATCGACAAACACCTCGCTATGCTTTCAAACACGAGACAGGGTACTAAGGAAATAGGGCCTCGCGCCGCTTGGTTGGTAGTGATAGCGGTACTCGGTCCAGAGAACGGCAGATGTTTACCATGTACATGTACTTTTGTAGTGTTGGTAATGGTGATGGAAGGCTTCGACAGTTGTGAAAAGGTAGGCGTCGTGAGAGGATTACAACGGAACCGGTGTTTATGGTAAACACTTAGTGGCGAGGGCGCTTCCAGTAATATTGCTAATGAGAAGGTGAGCAGACATTTCAAAACATCTTCATCAATAAGACATCCCGAAGAATTCTTATTATCAAGACAACGTACTTTATGTGATTTCCTCACAGCGCGGAGTCCGGTTCCACGCATACCGCCAGTAACTGCATCGCGCCTCATCAGATCCGTGTCCATCTCCGGCACATAATAGAATTCGTTCTCGAGAGGCTTGCCAGCGGCGTCCTTGCCTGAGCGGGGGATCTCGCCAACGCAGGGAATGTCGTCCATCAGCCTCTTCAGGTCTTGTGTGGAGAGATGAGTAGTCGCAGTCGAAGCCGAAGCCGACGCTGACACCGAAGCTGAGGTCGAAGCCTCGTTCTGATCATCTGAAGACTTGGCTGCACAGGCCTTCAATTCAGCGGGAAGATTACCGTGAATGGCAGACAGAGGTTGAGAATGGAGGCGTGAGTACGCTAGCTGATTAATAACGTGATTCTTGATCGGTGAATTCTTGAAGTTAGGGCGGCGCAGCGGAGATTCCGAGGTTAGCACAGGGCGGCGACGTCGTTGAGCAGAAGTGCTGGCCTGAGTGGGGGTTGTCGCAGAGAACGATTCGAAGCGTGGAAGGAGGTTCTCGCCAAATGGACCGAAGGAATGGACGACAGGGTCATTCTCTTCATCTGCGTCTGAAAAGTCATCTGAGGCCAACGATGAGAGAAAGCTAGACTGGACCTTGATTTCTCGAGCAGGAGAATCCTGGATAGAGGCAGACCGTGAGGCATTTGGGCGAATGAAAGTCTCATCTGCGGGCGTCGGACTGTCAGGGACCGGGTTCTCTTCGCCAGCATCGGGATCCTCGAAAACTAGAACCGGGGCGGGGGATGGTGCGGTGAGTCCTGCGAAAACGGGTTGACGGATTGGACTCTGCGATACCGGTGACCGTGGAATGATGGGAGGACTTGAAGCAAAGTGGTCCAGAGTAGCTCGACGCGTAGGCGTGAAATCATCCTCGGAATCCCATGATGACTTGTTTTCACTCAGCGTAGCCGGCCATAGGATCATAACGCGAGCATCCTGCACATCCAGCATGATCTCTGCCTCTGGGTCCTCCGACATCCATGCCGCTCCTTTGCCCAACTCATAGACCTGGCCTCGACAGTGTATCTTGGCGCCGTTCCATCCCAAACACTCGACCTCGACCCACGGACTAGGGTTTGACGCGCTCGGGGCGTGATACGCGGCCTGGACGTGAACACGCGAAATCAGGCGATTTGCGGAGAGTTGGTAGTCAGATGAGTTGGACGACCTGCCCATGCGAAGCACCTCTCCATTCGCGGGGAGATCCACGGACGGCACGTCGCCGAGGGGGACTCGCTCGGAGAGCGCCGAGATGGACCGCGCCAAGTCCGCGAGCTCATTGCGAGGCGACGACGAGTGCAGAATGCCCGTTGACGAGGTGGGTACCGGGGTGGGGTAGTACCTGAGCTGCTGCTTGGGAAGTGAGGGTGAGTCTCCGTTGTACTTGCGCTTCGCGGATTGGGGCCGCGGAAATGGAGAGGACGAGAGCGGCTCGAAGGCGGGGAGCAGCGACGGCTTCCGCGTGAGCTCTTCGCGCGGCTCGGTGGACTCTGCGGGGACTCGAGAACCACGGCTGCTGTGCGGCGAGGAGGACATTGTGACGTGCTGGTGTGGAGACGCGACGGCGTGTCGTGCTCTGGGGGGGTCTCGACAGCAGAGACGTGGACCGTGGTTGGGGGCTCGGACAGCCGGCAGCAGACACGGCGGTCGTGCTATGGGAAAGAGAGACAAGAGACGGTGGTGGTGATGGGGGTGGAGGGAGGAGGTCAGGTAGAAGAGGCCATGAGGTCAATTGGCGTGAGGGAGGTGGTCACGTCGAGGCGGCCCAGCAAGGTAGCGTAGGCCAGGTCGCGTTCGCGGGTGTGGAGTTAGACGCGAGTGGAGCTCGGGCTCACCACAGGAATTTCTCCACCGCGAACACAATTTATTCCTTGCACCCAAGCCCGCGTGCACTGCATGCTCTCACTCAGCAGCGCGGCCGTGTCTTGCTCCCATGGCCGCCCAAGAAGGCGTCCCTCCGGAATTCCTCTGGGGGCACGCTCGCAGCATTCACTCCAGTGCCCTCGGCGCTGCTCGGCGAAGCGTACGGCTTTGTTCATAAGCCCCCGTGCACGAGCACAACGGATCCAAGGTTCAGGCTTCTTCCCACTACATATTACTCGCTCGGCTTCTGTTGTGCCTCATCTCATGTCCCGCCCCCAGCCCCTCCACGCCGCAGAGAGCTGCATCTCTGCCCGCATGCGTGGGCAGTCTGGGCGGTCTATTGTGCCCTCTGTCAGGAGTCTATTACGGCGGCTGTAGGAGGGCCGTGTGCTGCCCCATTGATCGCCTTGCCATCTCGTCACAGTCGCGTTCGCCGTCCCACAATGTCACCACTGGAGGCGTGCAGTACGCGCTGGGCTGTCATCTCGCACGCAGCAAGCAGAGTCCCGACTTGCGTAGCTGCCGTCATGCTGCCATCAGATGCCACGGCCACTCTGGCTCCATTACCAATATTAGCCTGATCGGGCTACCTAACGGTGCTGGGGCAATGAATGCCGGGCGGAGCTTCTCGTTGGAGCACTTCGGGACCATCACGCAGCGTAGAAGAAAAAAACTTCGCGCTGCAGCCCACATTGCTAACACGAATTGATCGTCCTACATGCAGAAGTGGAGGCCGCCGCAAGGAAGACTCAAAGAGCGGTATAGACGCGTCCTCAAACCGTGGTGGAGCGGAGGAGGCGGGCACGGTGGAAGCGGTTTCGGGCGTGGGATGGGTCGTCCTTCTCAGAGCCAATTCGATCGTTTGAGCTTGTGGCGGTCGGCTGGCTGCGAAATGCAAGCTACAGTGCCCGAACGGCGCCGTCTTGCCGAGTATCATTCGTTTGCTGTCCCGTCTGAGGCAACACGCGGTATCCCCGTGAGATCACGACAACAGCTTTCGGATGGACGCACATATGCCGTGGATCTCGCGGCGGCAGCTTGATTCGAAGGCAGATATTCGGTGCGGCCACCTGCATTTCAGGAGGCGGCGGAATGACTTCGCCGGCTTCCTGCATTGCATGGCCATGACGGCGAAGCAACGAGGCGTGTCGTGTGCAGCGCGAGATTGCCGACGCGCTGATTGGCCACAACAAAACTCCCCGCCATCGCGGCCGGAAAATCCCAGCCGCCGACAAACCTTGCATTGAAATCTTGGCACAACCCAAATTTTCTACATCTTCCATCGTAGCGCCGTCGTCCGCGTCGCCAGAACTCGTCGCCAGAACTCCGCAACAATGGCGAAATCGAAAGCCGTCACAAGGTCCGCAGCAAAGGGGGCCGATGCGCCGCTCACCACCAAACCTGCAAATGGCGCCCGGTACGAGCTGGACCCCGTCCAGGTCGAGCGCGCAGCCACGGCGCTCGTCGCGCACATGAAGAAGCATGTGCAGGCCAAAGAGGAGGGAACCGGCAAGAAGAACCTTGAAGCCGACGCCGACGAGGCAGAGCCAAACGATGCGGCAATTTTTCTCAACATCACCACCAAGAAGCACATCGTGGACCACGCTCGGCTCAGGCCTAACAAAATGTTCGTTTCTTCGCAACGCAAATCCTCGTCGCAGCTGCTAACCTTCTGTGCAGCCCTCTGCCCAACCCGATTCTAGCCAATGACGTGCGGATATGTCTCATCACCAAGGACCCCCAGCGCAAGTACAAGGACCTCGTCGCAGACGATGCCTTCCCCGAGGAACTGCGCGCAAAGATCGGCCGCGTCGTAGGCATAGGAAAGCTAAAGAAGAAGTACAAGACCTACGAGACGCAGCGACAGCTTCTGTCACAGTACGACGTCTTTCTCGCGGATGACCGCGTCACCAGTATCCTGCCCGCAACCCTCGGCAACGTGTTCTACAAGGGCAAAGGCAAGCGCCCCATTCCCGTGGACCTGAAGACGGGCGCATACATTGCGAAAGACGATGCAGCCGCAAAGAAGGATGCGATTGGAACAGCCAAGGGAGTTGCGAGCGAGATCGAAAAGTCACTCAGCGCGACGCTGGTCCACATGAGTCCATCAGCCAACACCTCGATCAAGATCGGCAAGCTGTCCATGACGCCCGACCAGATAAAACAGAACGTCGAAGCCGTCGTCTCGAAAGTGGTGGAGAAATTCGTGCCGCAGGGCTGGAAGAACGTCCGCGCGCTGCACATCAAGGGTCCTTCGACCAAGGCGCTGCCCATCTGGCTCGCCGACGAGCTCTGGGCCGACGAAGAGCAAGTGCTCGAGGAGCCATTCAAGCACCCCGTCAAGGAAGGCGCCCAGCCCATCAGCGAGAAGAAGAGGAAGTGGAACGAATGGGAAGAGGAGATGCTGGAAGACAACGAACTCGCCGAGCGCAGGGCGAACGTGAAGCCGAAGAAGGTCAAGGCGAAGAAGGAGAAGACGGAGTCGAGCTCGATAAGCAGAGAGACGCGGAAAAAGCTGAAGACGGACGCGCTGAAGTCCGTTCAGACGCCGCTCATTGCAGGCTAGAAACGGGGCAAAAACATGGGACTTGTGATGGCGTTGCGATGGGGCATTGGCGTTTAGGTGTAGTATTTTACCGAATGAAACTTGCCCAACCGCCGTGCCAAATAGCAATGTGACCCCGTTCTTCCCAAGCAAGTACCAGTTCCAGTAACAGCCAATGATCCCTAACTCAATAGTATACACTCAAACCCCAACCCAAACCCCAGTCCGAGAGAGAACCCAATTGCAAATTTACACCACGATATCGCGCGCCCCGTGCACCCTTGAAAACTCAATCTCTACAACTCGATTAGCTCTTGCACACGATCCACAACGCCATCCCAGCTCGCCTTCTTTGCCTTCCCAGGGGCAAAGTACGTCTCAAACACCTCCACCAGCACCTTATCACTCAGGGCCATATGTCCGCCCTTTGTCGTCTTAAAGTCCAAGCCCCCCTTCTCATCCAGCGCCTTCAGCCCAATCCAATCCTCCTTGTAAATCGCGCGATCCCTCAGCGCCGTCACATGGCCCGAGCTCAGATTCGTCTGGGCGAACCACGCGCTCTCCTTGGGGATCACCGTCGTGTCGTCCTCAAACACGTACATGGCGAACTTGTCCAGCTTGGCCAAATTCGCGGCGTAGGTGGCGTTCTTGAGCTCGCGCTCGTTGTTGATGTCGGCGAGGAAGTTGGAGTGCTCGAGGTAGTCGGCGTCGGGCTCGCCCGTCGTGTCGTTGGTCGAGCGGAAGTACTGCGCCGGCACGAGATGCGCCTGCACGTACTGCGTCCATGTGTTGCCCTTCAGCAGCCCGATCCAGCTCTTGCAGAGCCAGTCGGTGGGCCCACAGGCTTGGTATTTCGCGATCCCGTTGTGCTGGCTGCCAAATGTTACCAGATTCCGCACAGGGGGGTAGTTGCAGCGCTCGATGTAGCCACGCAGGAACTGCCCGCCTTGTGAGAAGCCCAGCGCGTTTACGGCGGGCGCCGTGGATAGGATGGGGTGGGAGGCGAGGTCGGCGCAGACTTGGGCTATTTGTTCGGTGAGGTTACCGAGGAAGGTCGCGGTTTTGTCCGAGTCGGGGTTTTCGTCGAGCCGGATGTAGTATACGAAGGTTCCTGGGTTGGTTTCGATGGCGAGGTCGCCGACGGTGTGCAGGCCGTCAGCATCGTAGTTGTCGCCGAGCCCGTGCCAGATTATGAGAGGGAGGGGCGTAGATTTTGTTAGGGGTGTGGAGGTGCTGAGGGGGAGGAGCGCGAGTATGGATAAGGGGAGTAAGTGGAGCATTGTGGTGGTGGTTGCGGTGGGTTCGTGACGAGATGTGAAGTTGAGCTGTGAGCACAGCTCAAGCTTCCGTGATGTCGTCAGGATGCGACGCTAGTTGTTCCGAGCCGATGTGGCCCGAGCTTCTTAGTCCAACTTCAGTTTAGATGCTAGACTCAAACACTCCATCACATTCTCTGGATATCGCACATAAACCATCAACATCATAGGGCCGCAGCCTTCTGCTTCTGAGCGAAGAATTTTGATAACGTATCCTCAACCCCAATTCCACATGGTAAGTCAGGCCTCGAACAAGGTGTTCATGTGTGTAAAGTAAAGGGCTGTGTGGCAGATACGGTAGGGTTTAGTACCGTTGCATTATTCCTTAGCCATCTTCCTGAAATTGCTCAACACAGGCGCAAGGGAATTAAGTCAAGCTCATAGATATATTTGAGGTTAATATTTACAACAAAACCACCGCCTCGATGCCTCAAGCACCCTCTCTCCCACGATGCATCAACATCGGTTCACCATCCAATCCCGGTCCTTCGATCGAACCCTCTGACTTCTCCTTGTCCTCATTTCCCTCACTTCTGCATTCCTGCTTCAAAATACTAAACACTATATCTCTGTGTATCTAACCGTTGAATGGCACGCTCTGGCTCGCCTGGCCGGCAGCCTTCTTATCCAAGGCGATGTTATTATCGAGTTTCTTCTGCTCGGCAGCAATCTTGGCCGTGTTGTCCGTGCCCTGGGCGTCGGAGATCTGCAAATCGAGAACCTCGAGCTGGAGCTTGAGGACCTTGTTCTTTATCTTGCCATTCTGTAAGACAATTGGTTAGCTTGGGCTCAAAATTCGCAGAGCTGTGAGCAGGCATGAACATACCTGAAGGGCCGTAGCGTCGGCTCCGGAGGCTGCGGCGATGGCAGGATTGAAAGCGTCGGTCTCGGCCGACTCGGCGACCTTGCGGGCGTCCGAGATCACTTTTTGATCTGCGGCGGAGACGTTGGCCAGGTCGGAGGTGTCGACGGGGAACTTGGCGTTGACCTCGGCGAGAGCGTTGCCTGCGACTCCATCCGAGACCTGGAAATCGGCATAGGAAGATGCGGTCAGAGCCCTCTTCTCGTTGGCAATTGGAGCCGCAAAGGCAGTGGCAAGGAGCCCGGACAGGATGATAGAAGCGGAGAAACGCATATTGATTGTTTGGTTTGATTGGTAGGTATAAAAGATAGACGTATGATAAAACCGCTGGATATAGGTATAAAGGTAGTTAGAGCAAGAACGAATGACAGCCCAGCTGTGGAAAATAGAAGTAGAAGTAAAAGGGCGAAGGAACCGAAAGGACTGATGGCTGTGAACTGGATGCTGATGATGGTGAGCAAGAATGGGACACCTGAGCCTGACCTTTTGTATCTCCTCACGATGCGCCCCTTGGCATGCACGCCATACCTCTCGGCGAGAGCTTGAAGTGACGGTTCCCTTGGCGCCGGTAGCTTGTCTCGAAGCTTACTTGCCAGCCTTGCCCAAAGCCGTGCTGGGACACGAACCGTTTGAGCACGGCCCGTTGCTTAGCTGCTTGGGGTTAGCAGGGGCCTCAGCCGCCGTCCTCCTGCATCGCAACCACACTCCTTCAACCTCCACAAGAAACACGGATAGGCTCCATCGGTTAGAAGTCCAGCAAAACCAGCACCCAGCGCCACCTGGCGCCGAGTCGCAGGCCGCTCCTCGCCAGGCCCAAGGTTTCCACACACCCTGCGCGCTGGCCACTGCGCTGTTTTCGCGCGTCACCGTGCCACTGCAACCGGATACCCGCGCCGCTGAATGAGGAACCATGACCCGCAGAGGACCTGGTTCTGGGGCCTCGTCGCGCCGCGCAAGACCCGCCTCGGGCTCGCGTTGCCGTATTCAGAACAAAGCAAGCGCCCGCGCCCGCGCCCGCCTCCTCGTCAGGCCAGGTCAGGCCAGCGCCCTTTGATACCGAAACTGTGAGAGCGAGAGCCTGCCTCGCGAGAAGGCGCCCGCAAAACAGCCTCAGGAACTCCTGATCGCCAACCCTCTCGCGATTTTCCCACCAACGGCTGGGCGGGCGGGGCCTCTGCGATGTGCAACTTGGGGACGGGCGGCATGGGAGACGCGCCCGGAGACTGGATTGCCTTAAGAAGCGGCTTGTTGCTTGCCTCCGTTTATTTCCTTTGAGGTCTTGGGTTGGCGATCGAGATGGTAGGTTTCCATGACCTGCGTGAGGTGCTATTTGGGAAGATGTGCGAGATTGGTGTGTCTGTTCGGCGCTACGTGTGGAGAGTAGGGTCGAGGGGAGAAGATTTACAGTTTACCTCTCTGACTCCTGTTGTCTTCAGATATCTTCTTCTTCCAATGCCGAGGCGTTTTAACCCCTCAAGGTAATTCTTTCCATTAGGATCGTGTAAATCGGCTGGCAAGACAGGCACGCGTTTCTAGCCAAGTAGGCAACACTATTAATCAAAACTATGATACATCCTGTTGTATCTGCCAATCGTCGTTTTTTCCACTAACACTCCTGGGCTGTGTGCCCCTGCCTGGGTGATAACATGGCGTACTATTGCCTGATTCAAAACATTGCCCGCTTAAACGCAATTCTGGTTGTGAGCGAGCCAAACACTGTTAGATTCCATGCCTAAAGCCCGTGTGGGTAGTCGGCTAATATTGCACAAGCGTACATGATAACGAGCACCCCAGAACTTCTGCAGAGGGAAACCCAAGAAGGGGGGATAGGGATTGACGCAGCTCTTCTGCGCGCTTCTCGCATCTGTCACGCTGTCTCTTGTATCAAACACAGGAACGGTTTACTTCTATTGTCTATAGTATATCTCCTTTCACATCACATCACATACATCGTCCAACCCAAATCCCCAAGTCTCCATCCACGAGTTCCACCCCCTTAACCCTTCATCCCCACCTCGGCGCTCTTGTAGTCCCAACTCGGCAACTTCATCGTCCCATGCTCGTTCAAATGCTTGTGCATATCAAACGCGTTCCAGAGCAGATGCGGCTCGTGGCCCCACCCCTTCCTCAAGCACTCGAACTCGGCCTTGTTGAAATAATCCTCGAGAATGGGGACGTAATCCGGATGCGCGCACTTCTTGATAATGACTCTGGCGCGTTCCCGAGGGGATAAGCCGCGGACGTCTGCGAGGCCTTGTTCGGTGACGATGACGTCGAGATCGTGCTCCGTCTGGTCGACGTGCGTACACATGGGCACGATGCAGGAGACGCCCGTGGGATCGGTCTTCGAGGGCCGCGTTGACGGTGTGTGCATGATTGAGTACTTCGCCGACCGCAAAAAGTCTGCCGAGCCCCCGAGCCCGTTCAGCATTCTGCTCCCCATCACACACGTACTATTTGCGTGGGCGTAGATGTCGACTTCAACTGGAGTGTTCATGCCAATGACACCGAGTCTTCGGATGATCTCAGGGCTGTTGGACACTTGCTGCGATCGCAAAAGCAGCTTCGGCGCATACTGATCCCAGTTTTCGTAGAAGCGTTGGAAGCCGTCGGGTGAGAAACGGATCGAGGTTGCAGTGGCGAAGTCGAGATTTCCGCTGTCGAAGAGGTCGAGGAACGAATCTTGTAGGACTTCGGTCCAGACTGTTAGGTTTTTGAAGTTTGCGCCGCCAGACTGAGGGACACGTCAGTACAGTTGCTCAGTTCCAGGGGTTGAGTATCACGAGAAGAAAGTGAGTACATACCGCAAGCCCCCCAACCACAGCATTGGCAATATTCCCAATGCCACTCTGAATCGGTAGCAAATTCTTCGGCAACCGCCCATGCTTGACTTCGTGTTGTAGAAACTCGATTAAATTCGCCGCAATCGCCCGACTGGTGGCATCTTCAGGAGCATTCGGCTGCGTCTGGTCTGGATAATCACTTTCTATAATCGCAACCACCTTCTCTGGATCAATAGGTATATGCGGCGTCCCAATGCGGTCCTCGGGCGACATGATGAGGTAGGGTTTTCGGCGAGGTGGGAGGTCTGTCATGGTAATGTCGTGAAGGCCTTCAAAAGAAGGCGAGCTTGTGTTAACCTCTATAATGATCTTATCCGCCATTTGAATGAGTTCTGGGGATGCCCCGACGGAGGCCCCAGGAATGATGCCGCCGTCTTCTGTAATAGCGCTGGCTTCAACGATGGTGACGTCGAGTTTGTTGTTCGGCTTGTTGAGAGTGTAGAAACTGTATCCTTGTTAGTCTTCTCTTCTTTGTATCTTTTTTCATCTCGTTTGTCCATCTCTTGGCCAATCTCTCCTTCATTTTCGAAGCTTGAAAGATTTCTTTACTCACCCATACATCAGATCCACCGGAAACATACTCAAATGCTTGTCGAAGAACTTGATATTGCCGTTATTAATCCCTTTCGCAATCTCCTTTCCAACCTGGTGGGGAGATCGTCGTTCAATCATATTGAGGCGCGCCCATCGATTCTCCGTCTCAGCGCCCGACGAGGCACCAACGAAGAGGTTGTATTTCAGTTTCCCTTGGAGATTGTTCTTCTCGACATGATCGGCCAGTGCGGTGGGTATTTTCCTTCAGAAAAAGGTCAGCAAAATTCTGTCATAGGAGAATTTAGGTAGGTGGTTGAGAAGCAGAGATATTCCCTCATAGTCCATTTTTGACGTTTACAAATCGCCATATGCAGCGGGCTCAGTCATTCTGGCCTTTCCTTGCATTCGCCTGCCGTACCCATCCGTCCGTCCCAGTTGCCCTCGGCCCCTCGCCATCCCTCACATTCTCATTCGCAACCGAAGGATTAAAAAATTTAAAAACGACTTACTTAGGATATCCCACGCCCGTAAACCCACTCCACCCAATATACGCCCCATTCGGGAAATGATGAAGCAGATCCTCCGCCTTGGCCAACTTCTTCAGGTAACTCGGGCGCCGAACGCGGCTCTTGAGGAGCGCCGAGGGCACAAGACCGGACATGGCGACTGTATCAACTCCTCCTCTTCGAGCCAATTGTACGAATTAAATTTCGAGAGCAATTGGGTTCGGAGCTTATAATCGGAGGCGGCCTTAGAGACAAATGGCAAGAGACAGTGTATCCCGGGACGCCCGTGGTCGGTCGGGGCACTATGGGACGGAAGGAGAACCGCAAAGGAGGGGAGAGGGAAAGCGAATTGTCGAGAAGAGAAATGTCGGAGAGGAAGTTGTGAAGCGACGCGACTTATTAGCTTTAGTAGCGTGACTAAGGGAGTCTTGGAAGGGGGTCCGCGTTGTGGGGTGACCTGATATGACGTTGAGCTGTCTCCGAGATCCCCGAGAGGTATCCGAGGGACATGCATGCAAGAACCATGTAACTCAACTCCAGAAGATCCGCATCAATTGCTCTAAATAATCCTTTCCCGTCAATTTAAGTCTAGTGGCTGAAAAGTTGCCGTCTACGAAAGCAGCTGACAAGCTTATCTACAAGCACAAGACATCAGTTTGAGGTGAGGGGTAAAAGATGATTTCAGCTAGCGCCACACATATACGTGCACCAGCCACTAAGTTTCCATAATGTCGTTAATGATAGATGATGGCACAAACCAAGGCAGATAGAAAAAAACAATGCTCAAAAGGATAATTAACACACACACACGCAAGTGTGAAGCCGAGCAGCTACCAGGACACGATTCTTCCAACCTCCAAACTCTAATCTCCAACCGCCCAATCTAGCAATCCAAGGAATAATAGGGATAGAGATAAGTTCGGTTTTGATCCGATGGTGAAGAACGGTAATAATACCAGATGCGTCCAGTGCATTACAAGATGCGTCCAGTGCATTACAAGGCAATGAAGATATGGGTATCACCACAACGCCAACCGTGCAATGCAATCGTTCCTGTTCTCGTCGAGGGTCAGTCTAGACGGAAATACCCATTATTAACCGTTGCTAGACACAGTGCTAGGGTCATCGGCGCGTAGGATCTGCTCGATAGTATGCTGCATGCTGGCCGTTGGTTCCTTGTCTCTGCTGCGGGCTGCTCATTATCTTGTCTTTGGTGGGATGAGTGTCGAACATGACGCGTCGTGGCCCAGAAATTTCTGATCTTAGAGGGCTGGGGTGAGGTGCGTCCATGCTCGTATGTGCGAGGCGATTTGAGTTGTTGGGGCTACTCATAAAGAGAAGCGTGTCGACAGCATCCTTCTCGGCTTGTTGACTGGGCATGCGTAAGATACCTGCTCTCGGAATTGCTGTGGGCGTTCGAGGGGCACCGGCGAGAGACCCGAGATCACTGTAGTGCTTCCGGTGTGTCGAAGAGAGTAAAGGTGGGGGAGGATGGGAAGCACTAGAACGACGCTTTCTCCGAGAACCTATCTCTGCCGCGGGTGCGAGCGCTGGTCCTGTACCTGTGACGGACATCAGATTTACGGAAGCCTGCAATTGGGGTTTAGGGACGAAACGCCAGAATGCTGCATCCAATGTCAGCATGTCTTATAAATTCATGAAAATAAGAACGTACATGATGGTGTTGAGGCCAACGACTTTGACAAGTCCGAAGGGGAAGGGTGGCCAGGCGACATCATCATCTGGTCGGAATTCTCAGACACTCCGCTCGGTCTGCGTCGGCGCTCTACAGGTCGAGGCGATTCAAACGTCGGCCGGGAAGCCTCACCTCGGTCTGGCACCGAGACCGGCGAACCGCGCTGGGAAGGAAGATCCTCGAGTTCCTCAAGCGACTGTTTCTCCCAGCCATTCTGGACCTTGACCATGGCATACGAAAGTCGAGTCCGAAGCTGGGCGGAGAGCTGCAGGGTGCATCAGCCACAAGCGAACTACGTTTCAGATCCCGATCTCTAAATTACGCACCTCTCCGATCCTCGGATTCGAACTGGCCTCAGACCCCATACTCCTGTTCCTCTTGTGCCCAATTGAGGATTCAGCTGCACTGTCCACTGTCAATCCAGCGCTCTTGAGTGCTCCATCGGCAGTCCTCTTGAGCCCCTGTGTGACGGGGGAGTCGAGCGACATGGGACTTGCTGCCGTGTCACCAGTTCGCAGCGCCGGGGCGGTGTCGATCCGCGGTGCAGGAGCTTGCGCATTGTGGCCGCGGACTTGGACTGGCGATAGCGGAAGGAGGCGTTCTAGGGGCTGACTTTGGCTCGACGGCACATTGGACGACGGCGGGGACGTGAAGTCGGTGTCTGCAGCTGTGGAGTTGGACATGTTACTCGCTGATGAAGGCAAAGGCGGCGCGGCATATATACTGGAAGCCGCGGACACAAACGACTCCTGCGAGTCGGGCAGCTCGCGCTTGTAGAGCTGCGAGATAGCGGGCGGGTGGGCGCTGTTGAGGTTCTCTGTGGGGGCCGCGGTGAGTGTCTGCGAACGTGCGTTTGGTGTGTCGAACGCGACTTACGCATGTTGGCGGGGTACGCATAGCCGTATCCGCCGTTCAGCATCGAATTGCTCGGGCAGCCCCGAAAAGCAGCAGTTGCGGGCGTGGAGCCGGAGCGAGAGGAGGCAGAGGCAGAAGGTCCAGGCCGCGTACCCTGATGGGTGACGATGTGGCTTTGCTGCAGGCAGACGGTCGACGTGTTTCGCGACCGAGCACCGTGTGGGCGGGGGACCGGCAGCGCGACACGGCGAGACGCGAACGGCGGCGGCGGACAAATGCGTCTCAGGGAGCGGACGAGTGCACCAACAAACGGCAACGATGCGTGCAGGACTCTCGGCGTGGACAATGGCGCGTTGGTGAAGGGTCGACGAACAGAGCGCCCTTGAGGAGTGCGCCTAAGCGTAACGAAGTCACGCGTCGCGGCCAAGGCTAATAAAAGAGGGCCTCGCACGCCTCGGGGGCGGGTCGAGGGCAATTGAATAGCGCGATCCCTGGCGAATATATCGTCTTCACGCAATGCGCCCGCGACAAACAGGTGAAGCCCGACAGCTTCGTATCGCGAGTCCGGTGGCAGGCAAACGCGGGAGGCGCACACGTCACGCCGCGCTGGGCCAATTGACGCCGTGCAAGTAGATGAATTATGAATTCAGCAGAATATGCTTCCTGTATGCCCTGCAGAACATTTCACACAACACCTCCAATCAAACCCGTAAAACTCCAAGGCCAAGCTAGAATACAGCGCCGAAACGTTATGCTACACCGCTGACTTTTCTGTACGTCAGCCCACTCCCTCTCATCCCTCCCCACCGACCAGCCAGATTCGCCACTCCTCCGCGTCCCTCTTCTGCGATCTTGCCCGAGACATCGCGTCTTCCGCTGCCCAGGTCCGACACGTCGTCGTAGTCGTAGTCACCGTTGCCCTCGTAGTCGACGCCCGTTCTGCTGACAATGCGTGGAGATTCGTTCTGCACTGGCGTGTAACCCGCCTCACCCGTCCTTCGAACGCTGGCATATGATTTCTTGTCCAGCGTCATTGGGGAGTTTGAAATGTATTTTTTGGTTAGCGAATTCGTCACGTATGCTTTGGCTGTGCTCGGCGCGTTTGTCGTGTATTGCCTTGCGGCACTGGGGAGATGATTTGGAGTGAACGCTCCCTTTGTTGGCGATGAGCTGGGAGACTGAGCTGGCGAGTAAGATCCATTTTTGATTCCCGAAGTCGCCGCCTTGAGATCGCCGTAATAACGTGACTTGGGCGTACCAGTCCGAGTGGGAGAGCGACTGAACGTGGAGTCGGTGCTCATTGAGGTCGTCGTGTGCGTTCTTTGGAGCATTGGTGGAGGAGGCGTGCTTCTGGCCTCGTGGAATGACTTCATCGGCGGCGGTGTAGGTGGGTTCATGCGCAGTGGTTGAGGCAACATCGGCGGCTCGAGCTCATCATCCGACATCAGGTCTTCAGAAGTCGACAAAGAGTTGTACCCCTGCCCTTTCTTTGGCGTGAACATTGACTGCTTTGCAGCAGGGTACTCCTCTGGCGGGTATGATAGGGAAGCGTAAGCTCCATTTGATCCATTTGTCCTTTCGCCAGAATGGCGTGGAGGTCCTACTGGGTCTTCGTCATGAACGAACCAGTTATCAGAGTGGCCGCCCGGGAGAGAGAGGTCGCCTGAAGCATCGTGGTTCTCAGCGGTTGTGGGGGGCGTATAAAAGTCCTGCTTCGAGGACACAAACGAATGCGGTCTCGAGCTTCTCTTGATCGCCTTCTGAGCAAGGAACGCCTTGCGCTGCGCCAGCGTCTCGCCATCGTCTTCCTCGCCTCTCCGATGAAGATCATCACGAGTGTGAAGATCTCCACGAGACTGGCGAGCGGATGCAGGTGCAGAGTACAATGACTGGCGAGACTGATGGGCCGATTTTGGAGTGTGCGGCGAGTACACCATATCAGAGTTCGTCCGGGTGTGCATGAACGCCATATTGTTAGCATCCGGAGCCGGGATATCTTTGCCTGCCATTAGAGGATCCGCTTGCGAGTTTCTGTTTCCTATCATCGACATAGTTCCACTCTGAGCACTGAATCGTTTCTCTTCTGCCGTCAGGGGAGTAATGGCCGACATGGAAGAATTCTTGTGCTTATGCTTCGTCTTGCGACGCGAAGTAAGATTGTCTTCGAGCGGGTTCATGTCCGGGGGTAGGCGAGCGATCTTCCTGAAGATGAGAACGAGGTACAGATCTAGAGCTAGCGCAATGCAATGGAGGCCTGCAACCGCTACAGCCGTAAGCCATGTGGTCTTCAACACCTTATCCGTTTCCTCGTCGGTCGGGAAAAATGTCCGCCAGCGCCCAATTGTTCCGGCTTCCTCGTCAGAGTTGCGCTTTGCGAGTAGCGCCGTGAAGACGTAGAAGGGTATGAAGCCAGCGTCCATCACCAATGCGAAGAAGTGATAGCTGGCTGAGCTGGCTGCTGGTCGCGCCTTTGCTGCTCTGAGAAGGTGGTAGATCGCATAGAGAATAACTGCGAGGTCTATACTGGGCTATGTCTCTGTCAACAATGCCCTCCGCAAAGTTGTATATCACAATTTTCAATGGAATACGTACTGGTATCCTCATGAGGTACCCCTCCGTGTCTTGCGCGCCTCGAATAAAGATCGTGCATAGAAGCACTCCAACTGCGCCAAACAACGCTAGAACCCGGAAGAAGAGTTGTATCCATCGCACTGTGTTCACAACGACCTTGACTTTCGGGCCCATTGGCTTCGCATCCGTCCTTCCATAAGGGAGAATCAGGTAGCTGTCCGGATGTTGGTTGAGATTCATCAGAGGACCTTCTACTTTCTTCTTCAGGGATGGCGGCTGGCGACTCGCCATGGTGATGGCTTTGGGGTTGAATTGGTCCGGCACGTCCATGACGGACTCCCTTTGAGGGGCATTGTAGAGGTAGGGCTGCCAGCGGCCCATGATTAAAGAGACAGAAGGCTAAAGAATGGTGACCTTCGATGCGCAAAGTGGAATTGGAGGGAAAGAGCGGACGTTCGCTTATCCGCGAGAATGCTGGTGGGGAGAGGAGCATGGGGTGCGAAGATCATGACACAAATAAATAGCCGTTGCCCATGGCAACAATCGATATGCGCCATCCGAGCAGAACTTCGGACGTGGCTTGAGGGTTGAAAACTTGGAAATCGATAGTGATGAGATGGAAATAGCGTTGAATCTAACAATGGATCAGGTAAGAGATCGGATAGGAGGTGGATGATGGAGAAGGTTGAAACAGTCAGAGACAGACGGTGTCTGGATGGAGTAGCTGACGGAAGCTTCATTGTAGATTGGCAGAATTTGATGAGGTTTGATTGCAACAGGTTATGGTCTGGACATAATGTCCGTCATGTTTAAATGACATCGGTGGGTTGAGTATGCCTGCCTTCGAACGACGTAAATGAAGTTAGCCATTCAAAGAAAAAAAAGCTATGTATTAGTCATACATCGGTTCCTAAACCGCGGTTCTCTCCAACAAAGATCTCAACGTGCACAATGCACCTCTCCCCGCGCCTTTCTAGGACGCAATTTATCTGTGCCAGCTGTACTAGACGCCTTCTAAGTACGTCATCCAGGAAAACTCGCATCAGCACTCCCATCAATGCGCTCAGTACGACGTCCGCACATCTGTTCCTCCACCCCTCCGTGAGGGTCACGAAGCCCATCCGGCTCCCCTCCTCACCGCCATGGAAGAATGCATACAGCACGAACACTCCGAAAAGGCCCCTCCGAGTCGCCGTCATCGGCTCCGGGCCCGCAGGCTTCTACACGGCGTATCGGCTTATGAACAAGGTCCAGGATGCAGTCGTAGACATGTACGAGCAGCTTCCCGTGCCCTACGGCTTGGTGCGCTTCGGCGTCGCACCGGACCACCCTGAAGTGAAGAACTGCCAGGACACATTCGAGGAAGCGGCCAAATCCCCACGCTTCAATTACATCGGCAACGTCAGCGTTGGGCATGACGTGGAATTGGTGAAGATGAAGCCACATTACGATGCGATTCTGTTCTCATACGGCGCATCCGAGGATAAGAAGTTAGGAATACCGGGAGAAGAACTAGCGGGCGTGTATTCGGCGAGGGAGTTTGTGGGATGGTACAATGGGCTTCCGCAGTTCCAGCATCTGGCCCCGGAGCTTGCGGTTGGCAATGAGGCGGTAGTAATTGGGCAGGGAAATGTAGCACTAGATGTTGCGCGAATACTCCTCACACCGGTAGACAAGCTACGGCATACGGATATGACAGAGCAGGCACTGCAGACATTAAGCCAGAGCAAAATCGACCACGTAAAAGTAGTCGGGCGACGCGGTCCGTTGCAAGTAAGGATAACTCGCAAATTTTACAGCTCATATTTTCATGTACGCTAATAGGGCTACAGGTTGCTTTCTCAGTCAAAGAAGTCCGCGAACTCATGCAGATCGACGACGTTGCATTCCACACAATTCCTTCTCTTACCTCCATCAACCCTAAAACGCTCCCTCGAATCCAAAAGCGCATAACCGAAGTCCTCCAAAAAGGTAGCAAATCGCAGTCACAAAAGACACGGCGGTCCTGGGGCCTTGAATTTTTTAAAGCCCCCCAATCAATGCACGCGTCCGACTCAACTCACCTCTCTTCGGTAACCTTTACGAACCAGGCCTTTGCTCCTGATGCCGATCCACTGTCTACATCCGCCTCTGTAGTTCCTACAAGTGAAATGACTACGATGCCAGCATCAGTAGCATTCCGTTCCGTGGGCTACAAATCTGTCGCCATTCCCGGTCTTTCTGAACTCGGCGTCCCATTCGACACCAAATTAGGAATCATCCCAAACGATCCGTATGGACGTGTGATGGCGCCATCCGCTGGACCAGGAAGCCTAACGGCGGGTCACATTCCCGGTCTATACTGCGCTGGTTGGGTGAAGCGCGGACCGACGGGCGTTATAGCGAGTACAATGACCGATGCATTCACGTCTGCTGACGCCATAGTCGAGGACTGGGAGACTGGTGTTTCGTTTCTGAACTCTCGACAAGGCGAGAATGCAAGCACGGGTTTGGGTTGGGATGGAGTAAGAAGTGAAGTCGAAGGGAAGGGTGTGAGACCGCTAAATTGGGAGGATTGGAAAACGATAGACGCAAAAGAGAAGGGAAAGGGGGAGAGGATTGGGAAAACGAGAGAGAAGTTCGCGAGTGTGGAGGAAATGTTAAAGGCTTTGGATAGGTAGTGATGTGGTAGAGAGTCAATGGTTCAAACGTTCATATTCGTCATTGATCTGAAATGTGAGCTTAGGGGACAAATATGCCATATTGCCGTGACAAACGCATAAAAATCCTAGCGGCCCGGACCAGACGCATCGTAGGTTTGTCGCGTATGAGGTTGTCGCTTAACATCTCATATATCTCACATTATCTCAATCAATGTGCTGAGTTACTGCAGGTCAGGCTTTTTAAGGAGAAGACATGATTTCTTATAAAATCTTCTTAAACAACTAAAAGATGTCTTAAGTTTTTCTGTTCCAAACAAAATGGCAATAGATGAGCTTTAGGTTGGTCGGATGAGCTTTTAAGTTGTGGGATGTTCTTAGGCGACTTCGTTAGTAGGCCCAAAAATTAGGCTGGCCTGCAAAGCACTGCGGTAGTTGCCAGAGACTACTCTGATGTTCTAAAGAGGTAGCCAATGTATTCATTATTAGTGCAACGGTAGAGGTGAAGAACTGACTCCCGATAAAATGTACCCCAAATGAATCAATCATCTTCATAAGCTGCATCCTCCTCGCCAGACATGCCACTCTTTTCTTCGCTGTCGTATGTTTCTCCAGACCCGGACTGATCGCCATCACTACTTTTCTAAATTTGTAGTAGTGACGAAAGACATATCTTTTAGCCTTTTCAGGATTGGGATAATTCCACTATAAACTACGTTGACAAAAGTGAAGCTTCTTTTCAAAGCTAGCCTTGCCTACATTATATCGTCGAGCGTACCTGCGCATCTGCCCTTCGAGATACCTGGTGTACAGTCTGAGATTCGCTAGAGGGCTGAGATACAGAACAACGTAAGGAGTAATGAGAATTGAGTTTTAGAGACGGTAAATAGGGCCGTTGAAGGGTTTTTGCGATATTTCCGCCTTTCCGTTAGTTGCCCTTTTGCATCGTCTCATTCATGATTTGGATGATCTAAGGGGATCATCGAATTTGGTAAATTATAAAGTTGTGTAATACCACTGGAAAGATAAGCTTCTCGAAAGAGATTTCGATACCTATGAAATCTTACATAGAGTGGTAAATAGGAAAGAAGGTTAGAGATAAAAGCGTAAAGTTCGTGACACAATCGATACTTGCACTTCCCATTAGTCCTGAGATGACTCTTGAGTATTGCTTCGAGGACCTTCTTCCGTAACATTACATTGAGATCTTGAACGTAGGATGCCTGAGCAGAATCCTTGTATCTCGCTATAATTAGGTTGTCTTGCATCACATGACTGCGCGCTCATCTCATGTGCATACTCCGAACTTAGGCCGAAATCTTAGCGCGATTAACGTCCGACATTCCTAGCCTTCCTTCAAAATGCCATCCCACCCCGCACTTCAAAATCTAGTATCATATACCATTCACTAAGCCACGCTTCAAATTTAACCTCTGCCCAAGGTTGTATCGGTCATGGTATCCCAAAGACCTCTCCACACGACCGCTCAAGCACGGCGAGCTTCCCAAAAACGGCGGAAGATAGCATCTTGGAAGCAAAGTTTGAGCCTGCTCCAGCAGCACGTCGACGAATTCGAAATCACTATCGAGAGCCATTGTGATTTGCACAGCAGCCTTCATACTCACGACAAGTCTTTTGTGGCCGCAAAGAAACGGGCGGACGCGGATGATAAGGAAGTAAACAACATTATCCGTAAATGTGCACGCCAACTCGAGGAGAAGATTTTATCCTACCAAACTAATGTGCAGGATATGGAAAACTGTCTATTGAAGAGAGAGGAGTGGTGGTTGAGCATCAACATTCTTTCTCCAAGTAAGCAAGCATCTGCATACATGAGTCAACACTAACACAGAACAACACCAGCTCTTCCACAGCGATACATAGACCGACTCTCAGCAGACCTCCCTGAAAGACCTGAGGAACTTTTCAACTCACTCGACCGCGCACTTCTACCAGCAGCAAACACCATCCCGGCAAACGACTCGCACGGTCTTGGCAAAGTCTTCATGACCCGAGTAATAGAGGAAATGTGGCGACTGGGGAGAATGCAAGGCGGCGAACGTTACGCCCTCCTTCTCTTTCTGAAGTTTCAGTTAGAATACCTACATGTGCTGAAAGACGGTACCAAGGACTACCATCGACGCCGCCACGAGAGCAAGGAAATCAACCTCGCGCTGGCCGATCTCTTGGCCGAGATACGCGCTAAACCGACGAATATCTACATTCGCAGTCACTACTACCGCCAAAATATCCCCTACTTCAATGCTGTAGCAGCATGCCGGCGTCTGCGCAAAGCTATGGAGACTTTCCCGTGTAAGCACAGGGGCTACCATCCAGATGACGACATCTGCATACACAAGAACTTAGCCGCGGCACTACACTTACTCCAGAAATGTGCCTACGCCGAAGTTGGCTCTAACGTTCTGCGGGCTGTAGGGAAAAGACTGCCAAAAGAGATCTCAGATCATGTACGTGAGTTCGTCATGCTTGCAGAGCAGGTTCCAATGGATCCGAGGGTTCTAGTTACCACGGGAAATTGGGGTGTGGGGGAATCAAGAAGTGCGTACAGTTGTCCGAAGCTGCTGATCAAGAAAGCTTGAAGATTAGGACACGGAACACATCCTACAGTTGCCTTTAGCATACCACAGTCCTTGTCAACCACTTGGAAAGCTTTCAAATCGTCTCTCTAGCAATTTCGCCCTTCAATATTATGGAATCCTTGTCCGGTTGGATTGAAAGGACTCTGCTAAGCTCGACTTTTGTTATGCCCCGTCCACAATGGTAGCAAACTTAGTGGAAATGTTGTGCAGGCTCTTCTCCTGCTGCCGTTGTAGATATGTGGAGTGCTTTAGATCAACCAAGGGGGCTTCAGAATTAGATGATGCCAAGATCTATCGGAACATCATCTCGTTCTCTACATCCGGTAGACTTCTGCGCGTCCGATTTTGGGCGAGACCGGCCTTTGGAGTCTTGGGGGTTGAAATCACTGGACCGGACCGACGCATCTGCAACAGAAGGGCGCGACCTCTCCAATAGAATAGGGAAGATATTGGTGGCAAGAATCTAGAAGCGGCTATTGAAACTGAAGATGAAGTTCAATGTGAGACTGTTTGGTTTAAAAGTACTGATGTATCAGACAACAAGTAATGGAGTGGTGTGGCGCTAGGGCTGGTGAGGATTGTGTGGCTGATGGCACGTGGTGTGGCTGGTGTGACGTAACCACCACGTGCTATCCAACATCGACGCCAACCACCGCCAACCTCTCATCACAACACTCATCCCCCATCACTCGTGCACCACTCTTCCATCACCAGCTTTGAATGACTGCTCCCATCGCCTCGCATGGGGCTTTGGCAGGACGTCTACTGGATCGATTGGGCCTATAACGCGCGTCGACTAAGGATGGCCAATGGGAACATTGGTGACCAGACGGCGGCAACCTTTGCTGAGTACGTACCAGCTTCTTCAGAGCTTCTCGATCAACAGATGGATAGTCCATCCGATGCGGAATCGGACAAGGATTCGACGGCAACCGGGAGTGTATCTCAATGCTCTGCGGATGATGTCGCCGCTTGTCCAGCCGTCCGCCCAGCGCTGGCACATCGTCTCTATTCCCACCGTCTGCATGTACGGGCCAAAGCTAAGCTGCAACGCGACAGACTCCTCTCAGGCCCAATGATAGATATCTACGTCGGCGAGGCCAAGCGGCGGCACTGGTGTCTGCACCGCAACCTTCTCTGCCACCATTCGGAGCTGCTTGAAGCCGAGCTGCAGGGCGACGGAAACAAGAAGCCAGACACTCTCGAATTACCGCAGTACGATCCTTCTGGCTTCGAGCTACTTGTCAAATGGCTATATCAGGGCAAGCTTGACGATGTCTCTGATTTGGTCAGCCCACACCAAAAGTATGACTACGCGGTCAGTTTGTGGCAGCTGTATCTTCTCTGCGAGCGCTTCGACATGCCCCAGCTCAAGAACGTTGCCATGGACCAGTATCGCAAGGGCCTCAACGAAGCCGAGCTCGTTCCCGACGCGGGAGAGATCAATGACATATACCGCAAGAGTCCTGCCGGGTCTCCGTTCCGGGTGTTGATGACCCGGATCGCTGCTCGCCAGATCATGGACCCTGAGAGCGCAAGAGATGTCGAGACTTACCGCGAGTGTTTCGAGGCTAACCCAGACTTTGCGCTCGATCTCGTCAGTGCGATCAAGCTGGGCACTGGTGGCATGCTCTTCGACGATCCGACCGACAGCGGCAATGAATGCGAGTACCATGATCACGAAGCGGGTCCTAACTGTCATATAAAAGGCAAGGGCAAAAAACAAGGTAAATAACGATCCAGCACCGCACCGACTGCACCGCGCCACTGTTCTGCTCAAGCCATCACCGCTCTTCGTGATGAAGATGAGCTTCAACATACCCCTGATCGGTTCGTGATCTGAAAGACGAATGATAACACTCATTAACCCCTAGCTCTCAAGGCACGAGCCCGCCCCCGCGACCCCAAATCCGCCAAATCCGATCTTTCCACAAGCTTCGACCCTCGCCACCACCGTCACCCCCCTCCTCGTCTCATTCCGAATCCCCAACCCCCTCCACGGCAGGCTCGCCCACAAGACGGGATAAGCGTCGGCCCTCTCCGCCGTCGCCTCACCAGTCCGGCTTCTTCAACAGTGGGGACATCGACGGAGAACGTGATAGTGACGCTCCCCAGTCCGAAAGAACAGCGCGACAAGTTTCGCCAAGTGACCCCGCCAGAGAAACGAACACCCCTAGAGAGACGCCCTCTAAACCCAGCGTTAGCAGAGATGTCACTCCCAGCCCCAGACGCCCTCCTCCAAAGCTCCGAAGGCGAGTCTCGCCAAGTCCTGGACAGCTCCACGAGTGATGAGGGTGACAAGCGAGGGTCTTCAAAGCAAGCATTAGAGGGGACATCGCCTCGCCGTAATATTTGGGAGTGGGCTAGAGTCGGATCAGGAAAACTAGGGATTATAGGGAGGATACCACACCCAGAATGGAAAGGCCCGGGAATTGCAATCATGACCTCGAAAGCTGCAACCTCGGCAGTTACTGGGGCACTGGACGGAGGAAAGTTGGCGGAGTCTCTGGATGACTTCAGCGTTCCATCCTCAACATCTACTGAACCGGATAACGGGAAACCAATCATCGAAACTCCAGCCACGAATTTCGAAGGACTAGGGTTAACGAACGGCAACGTCGATCTCGCTCTGTTTTCTCAAACGAAGAGATCGTCAGACGATCTAGTAGCCTCAATGAACGAAACTCCCACACCTTCGCCCAGGGCACCTAGGACGACTGAATCAATGAATGGAACGAGTCCGCCATCTACACCCTCACCACTTCCATCCAGAATGAACGATCAGAAGGTTGGCTCCGAGAGCACACCTAGCCCGCGCCGAATTCCAAAATATAAAATCGCGCTCGCTGCAAACATACTTTCTCCCGGCACAACAATTACTTCTTGAAACGATACATGATACCCTTTTTTTTTAATACTTGTTTCAAGTTCCCTATGCCTAAATGTGTGTCGTTAGCTACAAGCTGTACGAGTTTCTTATATTAGCCTTCCAAATATCGGGTAGTGGAGTCCAAAAATGTTCATATAGCGTACACATATCAATACAACTATTTCCAATGTAAAGACAACTGCATTCAATGTCAACTAATACATCGTACGTTTCTCAATCTAGGCAATCAAGCTTAGATAGCAAAAGCACAATATCCCCATCTACCTTCCCGCCCCGGGCACCTCACCAACGCTTACGCTTTGCGTGGCCCTCTTCTGCCGTCTAAAACACACAAACTCGACCTTTGTTGCCTCCCTCAACTTCTTTAGCACGGCTTTCAACGCATTGAGTTCCTCCTGTAGCCGAACCCTTGCCGCATTATCCGTCTTCTGGTCTAGCACTTGGTAGATATCCGTCTGGATCTGACTCGCTTGCTTCGTGGTGTAGGAGCTCAGCGTCTGTGCCATGAATTCGACGTCTAGCGTGGCTTGCATGAGCGCGGAGAGCGAGCAAGAGGGCACTTTGTTAAAGGTCGCGATGAGGGATTGCGTTGTTGATTCGAAGAGCGCGCGTAGGATGCGCGCCGTGAGTGGCGGCGAGGTCGTGCTGACCTCCGTGTGCACAATCACCAAATCTAGCAGCACCGTGAACACATACGGGCTCGGATCTCGGTCCGCCGGGCTCTTGCCGTAGTCTGGCTCGGGGGCCCAGCCCGGATCGAAAATACCGAATGAGATTGTGGTGTTTATCTTGGATACGTGTGGTTTTGTGTAGGACTTGAAGAGCTTGTCGTCGAGTTGGGAGAGGACGTCGCGGATACGGGCCGTTTCGTCGGTGAGTTGGACGCTAAAGAGGGTTTCGAAGAGGGTCAAGAGTTGGGGGGTGATTTCGGTTTGAAATGATGTCATGTTGGAAAGGGTGAGGAGGAGTCGGATGGACTGCGGGGTTGTTAGTGGTCGATTCGTTCAAGATGGGTTTCTCCTGAATTGTCCTGAAGTCGTAGAGGGAGATGTTGAAATGTGGAAGGGGATGGGAATCCTAAAAGTAAATAAGAAACATGCCTGTCGACTCGCATCCACCTTCCCCCATCCACCGTTGTCTCCCTCACCCGTTACTGCCGTCAAATCATCCCCCTTGACCTCCCACTCTTTGCCTAGCGCGCGTCTTCCCTTCTCCGCACACTCAACCATGCCACTTAACGTGCGATAGAGACTCGTAACAAATTGACTCCTAAGCATCTGTAGCAGCTTATTACTCGGCGGGACCACGACATCCACCGCCGTCTTAGTCGTAGCCTGCACATACATGATTTTCTGCAGATTAGTCAACAAGAAACTCTGCACGGCCAAGAACCTGCTCGGCATAGTCGTGATATCCTTCCTGTCTGCATCTCTCGTCCAATCCTCTAGAACTTTGAGGTTCTCGGCATCAGTGTTCCACGCCGCGCATACAGCCTGGACACTGCGCTCACGCACACTACCAACAAGGATGCGCAGTGCCTCATCGACTCGGGACTGATGGCCGGTGGGTTCGGGAGGCAGGTTCAGCGAGGCGAGTTCGTTTGCCGCGGTGCCGATTAGATTGAGTGTTTTGGAGAGGTAGTGCGAGCCCGAGAGGGCGTTAGAGTGTGGGGGCCAGAATGCGTACTTCTCCCATGTTTCACCACGGCTGGGGGACGGCGGCGGGATGTTGTTTGGATCGAAGCGGAAGCGGGAGCCGGCTGTTGGGCTGAGTGCTGCACTGAGGGGAGTTCTTGGGGTCGTAGGTGTAGGTGATGTAGGGAGCGGCGAGAAGAGAAGAGAGATGTCTTCGATTGGGGGGTCTGAGAAGAATGAGTATAGATGCTCGCGGATAATAGTTACGAGTTCTGTGACCCCTTTCTCGAGGGAGGCGATGTTGTCGGAGGATAGCTTGTGGTGGACTGAGGACTGGTTGTTGAAGCCCATCGGCAGGGACTTCTGGGCACGACCCGTGATGAAAGACTGCGTGATCTCCCAGTACTCGACGAGTTCGCCTAAGAGACCTCCATTGGATGCAAGGAGCGTCGTCATAGAGGCGTTCACGTGCTCCCAGAACTCAATCACTTTGATTGAATCGAGCTTCGCTGGTTCAGTGGTGATATTGCTGCTCGTTGGGACAGAGCGCAGGTGCTTCGAGAGAGCTCGCAGAGTCGGCTTCTCTGAGTTTGACAGATGGCGGCGAAGAATCTCAATTTCAATCTTAGAACGCTCGCAAGTTGCCGTCAGTCTAGATTTGAGGTAGTCATAGCGCGAATGCAGCCATATCCAGATTGGATTGTCTTCTACGCCCAACTCGAGCATAATTGAAATGAGCCCCATGTACTGTTCTGCGCTTGCTTCGTTGCTTCCAGTTTGCAGTTTTGCAAAATGCATGCTGGCGAGTCGCTTCCAGCATTCGCGCTTGAAGGACTCGATCTGATGTTCTACATCGAACCACATGCGCGCTGTCACAATGACCTGGTGAATGTCCGCATCAGAGAGTGGTCTGTTGTTGTAGTTGGCCTGCTCGACGACGTATCGGGCGTCCTCGGCAAACTTGCGTGCGCGCGTGTATTCCTCCACGATCGTTTCGTGGTCCTTCCGGCGAATGGCGTCCTGGATGGCAGATCCAACCTCGAAGAGCCCACGGTTCTTCTCCACGGTTGCCAAAATCGCCTTTAATGCCTCTTCTTTTTCGCGGCCGCCCAAGGCGGGGCCCCAGACTTCCTCCGCCTTGACCGCGACTTCAGTCAGCGGCACCTTGATGCCGTGCACGCCGTACTCGCTCTCCTTCACCAACGCGTTCTTCTTCTTCTCGTTCGGCACCAGCTTCACCCCGCCCGGAATCAGCGGGTTGCTTGAGTTCCTGCCCGAGAAACTAGAGCGACTGCCGCGACTGCCGACTCGCGCATGCGAAGGTCCCGTCAGGCGGCGTCCTGTCGGCCCGGTGGGCTCTTCGGGCTCTTTGCCCACATCACGCATCTCATTGTACACCCTGTCTATCGTAGCCTTTGCCGACACGAAGCGCTCGAAGTTAGCCTCGACGAGGACTTTGAGGGATGCGGACTTCTTCTCGATGGAGCGAGAGAGGAAGTCGAGGCCGGCGAGGAGGGAGTCGGTCGATGCAGAGCTATGAACCTGCGAAAGGAACAGCGAGGGTGAGAATGTCGTCGAGCTTAGCAGGAATCGGTTCCGCAGCTTGATGTCGTCCTCGACGGCCAGGCCCCGCTGCCGCAGCACCTGCACCACGCTCGGGTATGTGCCTAGCGGATCGCCTTCATCCTTTTGCACCAGGTTCTCTACACCATCTCTCGTCTTTTCTGCGCCTGGAAGCTTTCTCTGGTAGCTCCCGCCGCTTTCTAGGACCGAGTATCGCGACTTCGAGCGTCGGACGGGTTGCGTGTTCGTTCGCGGAGGCGCATCGTCCTCGTCGGAGCTGTCCTTCTCCTCGGGCCAGGTCGCGGGGAACAGGTTCGGGATGTTGTATTTGTTGAGCAGCTTTGTTTCCATGGACTCCATTGTGGTTGTGGGTTTGGTGTGTGGGTGTGAGGGATTGTGGTAACAGCTTGACACACACGTTGTCGTGGCCAATCATGACATTGCTTGGCGTTAGCCACCACATATGATCAATCCAGATTTGAACTTTCAGCAAGACATTTGATATTGCTATTTGCAAACTAATGAGAAATCACAAAATCTGCAAGGAAATTACCAGTCCCCTATCCCGATAGACCTATACCGAGTACAGATAGGATCAAACCTTCATCCCAATGCCATCCAAGCCATTCAAAAGTCTACCCTTGGGAGTTCCTTGGAAGCAAAGCCCCCACCCTCTTCACATGTGGCCCTTAAAGCATTCCCTCATCCGGTTCCATTCAGTTGACGTATCGCTTATCTTCCTCGAACTTGTGCTGCGCGCTCCGCTTGAGAGGCGAATCCATGAGCCTGTTCACGTCTTGAACACTCCTAACATTCACCATACCGTCCTTCGGGGCTGTGGTCAAAGGAAGAGTCTCTCCCTGATATTGAGAGCTGATTCCCCAGTTCTGTATCTGCTGGGCCTGCATATTTTGAGACATATTGGCGTATGATTGGGTTTGAAGTCGGGCTTCGGATTGGGCGTGAGTCAACAGTTGCTGGTCGTGCGCCAATAATTGCTGGTTATGCTGTCTAAGTTGCGCTTCAAGGTTTGTAAGTACTGTGGGACATGATTGCGATTGTGTAATACATGGGCGATATCCTCCCGACTGTTGCTGGTTAAAGGATGGTGTCTGCGAACGAATTATTGGTAGATTGTGGGCTAGTGTTTTCGAATAGGCTAAATTCGGATTATGTACTGGCGTCTGTGGACTAGCTGATATTGGTGTCTGAACCTGTATTTGCTGGCAAGAGTCTGAGGCGTGATGACGCGACAGTATCCGCCCCGGAGAAGACGTTTGTTGCCATGGCGGAGGAATCCTAGAAGAGCCTTGATTGCGACGTACGTCCAGGTGCTGTCCTCTCCGGTGGTGGTGCTGCGTCTGAGCATAGTGGCGCGCTTGTCCAGGGGCAAGCGCTGATGTCAAATTCGGATATCCACCAGCACCATGCTGGTGTTGCCATTGGTACGGTATCAATGTGGACAGAGACTCAGAGCTAAGAAAGTATGGGTCATTCGTGTTCAAACGCGGATTTCCGTGCGGAGAAGAAGCAAAAGGCTCTGACTCTATCAGAAGGTCCTGTTGATTGAATGACGAGGACGGGGATTGCGAATAGCCGATCCCCGGATCATATCCGCCCCTTATATAGGGGCTCTGAGTTGCTGTAGTTGATTCGCCATGTGGACCCTTGGACCATTGTGTGTTGGCAGATCTAGTGCTAAAGATTGGTAGAGATTGAGGAGGCTGCCCGTTCGAAGATGGGGAAGGTTGGCTCGGTCTCGATGGTAGGGTGTGAGAGGTTGTTTCCCTTGTTCGACTAATTTTGCTTGGTGATTGTTGTTGAAAAGAGGTTTGTAGAGAGGGAGCGTCTGTTGCTAGTCTAGCTAATTGCTGTAGTCTAAACGGATCTTGGACCACGGGAGTTTGGGGTCGTTGTTGGGAAGAATGCAGCGATCCTGCTATTGGATTAGACGGCCTTTGGATTAGCCGAGTTCGCTGAGAAGACCACGAACGGCTAGGAGGTGCATGAAGTCCAGCTGAAGCTTTCCACAACCCCGATTCTCGTGGGCCCCTGGCTGGAGAGGAAGGTGGATAGGAGCTTGTCACGTGGGTTGGCTTCTTCAAAGACTGGGGAGATTCACATTCTTCTGCTTGCTGGGGGCGTTTGTGGGCTTTCGTCTTTGGGATCATCTGTGGGTTTAGAGCTCGTAATTTAGAGATCATCTGCAAATTCGCGTAAGCTAAATGTGCCAGGAGTTGCAATCTCGGATTTTGTACTTTTAGAGTGAGTTGTACTTCTGTCGGCTCCTCTATTTCAGGCTCGGGGGGTTCTTCCGAGGAGGACCATAACCTGGCTGCTGAGTGTGAGTCCTGTGGACTTAGCCAAAATAGCTTGGGTCTATGTTCAATGGGACTCACTCGATCGTCTGAAGGCGATGACGTCTGTATTAAAGGATTCACTGATATCCCATCACCAGAAGACACAAGGGGCTCTGGAGCGTCCGGCGTAGGAGTGGGTGTGGGTAGCGGATTGAATGCCTCAACCCTGGGCATTGGAAATTGCCACTCGCCAAGCAACGAGCATGGGAGGTGATTCTGCATCAAGTACTTAATTGCCTTGACAATCTCTTGTGGAGGAGGGGTATCGGGATCGATAGGATCATTGGGGAACTGGCGCTTGAGCTCTAGAATGTGTGCAGGAAGTTCGTCGTCCCCGTAAAATAGTTCATTATTCTCTTTGATGATAGTACTGAGTTCGCTAGTGTTGATGTTTAGGAGGGACACAACCGGGTAGTAGTTGCTGTTGTAAACGCCTACACATTCGTCGGCGATTTCGTCCATGATGGTTTGGCGCAGTGAAGGCCACAGACTGTGGAACGAGATCTACGAAGGTTGGTAAGTGGCATTTGGAGGTAATATCGGGGCTACACTCACCATATTCTCATTATCGCTGATTTGCAAACAAGCCTTCAGATCGGTGTACCACTTCCGCTCGCCGGTAGACATGTCGCTCGGGAACCTCTTATTGGTATACATTTGTTTGACTTTCTGGCCTTCACGGAAGCGATCATTCATCAACCTCTCGACGCCGTGACGGCCCTGCTGTGTTTCGCTCACTTCCCCCAGTATCGGTACCGTTACGTTTTGTATATGTTCGAGGGAAGGAAACGCGGCCGGCTTTCCGCTGGTAATCACGAGTCCGGGCTCCTCGTTTGTGTCGATGTTTGTGTCTGAGTCGCTGAGATCGCTATTGGAACTGGCGTCGTGAGAGTGCGCCTTAGGTCGCCCACGACGGCGCGCTGGAGCCTGCGAGTCTGGGTTGCGCGTGCGAACTTTTTTAATATTTGCCATCTTGCAAGGTTGTGTATCAGGGTGCTCTTTTAGAACAGATGCAGCAGCTTGGTTGTGTGGGGAGGATGCGTTTGGCGCAGGAGACTTTTCAAGAGGTGAGTGTGGTGGTGATGATCGACGAAAGTCTGGTTGAGACTCTGAATGATGACGTGTTTGCGGATTTGAGGAAGCTGGTCCCGAGCTGGTGAAAGTCTCGTCATCATCGAGCTTTGGTGGTGAAGGTGAGTGACCACTGTAAGTACCATCGCCCTGGTAGCGGCGTGGCGCATGGCGCAGGTTCTTATGACGCAGATACATGTGAAATGATAATAAAAGAATAAGGGATACCTTTGAATAAGCTTAGTACCAATCGCTGAGCAATGCCGTATGATGTGGCGGTCCTAACCAGTAGTCGAGTGTCTAGTTATACATCGTCTTCCTTGAGTCGGCGTGGTGTTGGCTACAACGAGGCAAGTCCCAAGTGAGGAAGACGAGCAGTGGCATCCGTGACCTTACCTGCTTAATGGTAGGCGCTATGATACCACACCGCCACCTACAATTGCACACGTGACCCCATGACACATACATCACCTTTATTACACCGCATATCTCTTGTCTAGAGAAGAAAAGGGCATAGGGAGGTGCTAGAGAATAGAGCTACTTAAACCATATCATACTTTACTTCATCTCCTTGTGTGCGGCTTTATATAGTAGGACGTAGAAAGGCTTCGGATCGTCTCGATAACCTGACGGTAAGTGGGAGGCAGTCACAGTGAAAAAGAAGAAAAAATTTGATATAAGAGGAATGATACTGGAACGTAAGTATCATTGGAATGCACGCCTATGAAATGTAGGTCTGCCGCTTTTCCCCAAACCTAAGTATCACCACGAATGTTCGAGTTTGTTCTACACCAATCGTGTAAACGAAAAAGAAGCCCATGTTTATGCTCTTATAGAAAACGCCGTCGCCGTGGAATGCCCATAAAATATGCCGGGTATCATAATAGTGGAAAGTCATATCGCTGGATGTTTAGATGTTGGGTAGGAGAAATTCTCATGAATCTTGAAATGGTGTAACGTCTCTGCCTGTGAAGCGGAGCGAGTCCGAAGGGTCCATATCATCTCCCATTTCCGTGTCCTCATAGTCCATGGTATCTTCAATCGTCCTTTTCGGTTTGAATGTAACACTTTGCTGAACCATGAGATGGGATGCGACTTGCTCGAAGCCGTTGTGGAATGCATTCGATTGAAGCAATGCCGTGCGTGAGCTTGCAACAGCGCGCTTTGCGAGGAGAATATCCCAGTGCGATCGCAGTATGTTCTTGATAGTGTCGTCGAAGTTGACACAGAAACGCTGTGCTTGGCAGACCTGCATCGATTTGATGTAGTCGAAATCGTCCAGCGTCTCCATTAGATATGCCGCGACGACCGTAGCTGACTTCTCATTTCCTGATTCACAAAACACCAGAACCTTCCCCAATTGTGGGTTCCCGCTGGCGACGGTGGATTTTCGAATCCTTGCGATGTGCTGATTGATCATATTCGTGATTCGGGAAAAATTGCCGATCAAGTCGAAGAAGTTTGGCGATTCGATAGTTTGGACTTCCTGACAGGCGTCCCGCCCTGCTTGTATTGCCCCATTCATGCTGTTGTCTTTCGCGCGTATCGCTAGAATCATGGTAATGCCTTCGCGACTGAGAAATTCCCGATCCCTCGCTGCAGTCAAAGGGCCCAGGTAGAGCCACGGAAGAATCATTTGTGCCTGTCTCCGCCGCTCGTATGCCCACTCTAGCAACGTGTTTTTCTGCACGATGCTGTCCAGGTTCATTTCTGCCAGGAAGCTTGTGTCAAGTTCATCCTGTAAACCTTCTACGGCGCGTCCGACGCTGAGCTCGGGCATATCGGTCGTGAGTGTGGGCGGGGGAACGAGGATGCGGGGAGGTGTAGGGAGCCGATACGTGTATTCGTGGTGGCGTGCGTGTGATCGAGGGATGTCGGACATTGCGGTATCTTCGTGCGTTGACAGCATCTTGGGGTGGTTTGGCGCCGCGCCGGTGATCGTGTCCGGGACGGAGTAGGGTGTAACAAGAGGTTGTAGGACGGCAAGAGATAGACAAGAAAGCGCAATCTATGAAGATACACGGGTTGAATGCGCAGTGAGATTTAATCCTAGTGAAATCGAAGTGAAGTTGGACGCGACTCGGTGGAGGGGTAAGTGTAGGCAGCTAAGCAGGTGAGACGCGAGGTTTCGGAGGTGGTAACGTTGAAATGCTTCAAAGAGGATATCTAGAGACTAAGAGGACCTTGCGTAAATGATTAGGGTGCGGTGAGACATGCGGTGAGACATTTCTCTCATGGTGAGAGACAATGATACGGCGGAAGTGGAAGCGGAGCAGTGGAGTTGTAGGATGACCGAGACTACCGGCCGGCCTGACGTCACGTGGTTTCCATGGCTTCAAACGTCGCACATCTTCTCTCCGTCGCATCTTTCTTCTCTGCGTCCATCTACTTTTATTCTATCGTGAAGTTTGTTTCACAGAGCTAGAATGCACGCAGAAGTAGAAGAAAAGTGGCAGCTTTGGCGACTCATGCCGCGTCCCGCGAGATCGGACGCGAAACTGCAGCAGCATGGAAACGGCCCAGTTAGCTAGATCCAACACAGAATCTATGCCTCGTAGGATCTATTCTCCGTGGAGTGTGCATGTCATTTAACATGCGATAGTTGGCGCCGCTGACAGGCCCCAGCTGGATAAATATGTATTGATATAGAAAGCTCTCGTACTCTCATTCTACGGTTTGCTTTCGCAAGCTTCTCCAAAATCTTTGGTCATTGTCTTACTGCTCAATTCTTCTACCGTTCCTTCACGATGCCCCTACGCCCTGCGCGCTACTCAGACATCACCACTCTGGCCACTCTATGCAGCGCATCATTTTTCGACGAAGACCTCTTCGGTCAGGTAATGCATCCGCGCCGCCACGAGTTTCCTGATGACCCTGCCCTATACTGGCATCAACATATTCAGAATCTTTGGTTTGATTGGCGTAACCAACCATTTGTCGCCGTTATGCGGGACGAAAAAGACGGACAAGAAAAGATTGTAGGAGTAGCAGTCTGGCAGAGACAAGGCGAGGGCGGGAAGAATATGGCACTGAGCAACGTAGACCCTCGTAAGTATTGATTCTGCTATTATTCTCTTCGCAAATCTTATAGTGGCGTCATCTACCGCCTGTCATCGGCAACCGTTACCACGAACTTCGTCTCACATTTCCTCTTCCATCTTACTGTCCTCTCCCACATACACATTTCCTGAACCTATCCACTACCCGCCCCATACTAACTCCCGACCCGTAGGCAACCTCGCCCTCCCTTTCGTTAAGCTAATTCATCGCCTCACTTCACTGCTATACCCGAACCGCGCCCTCGACGCCTCAAAAGCAAATTTGCTCTCCCTTTCCGTCCCGTATTCCAAGCACCACTGGGACGGCGAGCGTCAGGAGAACTGGTATCTATCACTGCTTGCTGTGCATCCAGACTATCAAGGAAAAGGCTTTGGGCGCGAGCTAGTCGAGTGGGGGCTCCAGCAGGCCCAGAAGGAGAACGTACATGCCAGTGTGATGAGTAGCGAGGGCAACGACGCGTTTTATTTACGAAGTGGATTCGAGCAAGTGGTTGGGAATGCGACTGAAGGCGAAGGAAATCCGCTTGCTGGAATCAAGGGTGGGTCGATTTTGTTCAAGTATCCAAAGCGCAGTTGACGCGCAAATGATCAGCGTGCGGTATGGAAGATGAATCATGATCAATGAAACAAGACTTTCTCCTCGTCATGATCTTCATCCTCCTACAGATCATCATTCGCGTGTCTCAAGCGAATCGATCACGTCGTTCCCTTCTATATTCTGCTGCAAGACGTCTATCCCAATTTCCATCTCAACCATACTGTAGATCGCGTTCGCACACATCATTCCCATACAAACCAGAACAAATCTGGCCGATCGCTATCAAACCCCATCACACCACCCAGACGTGTAATATCTCTTCACAACAGTGATCAGCACTTCAACTTTCCTGTTTCCAACCCGCTTATCGTTCCCTAAATTCCCACGATGTGAACCCGGGAACAACGCATCTCCGGCGCGGGTGTCTGCCTCTGCTTATCACAACCTCAATGCAACTAAATATCAATATCAAAACCGCCTCAATTGTGCATGCAGAATTACCGAAATCGGCATGTTTGCTTTTGCCACAAGCGATTGGGAGCGGATTGAATTCGTTACGTCTCCCAGAGCAACCGTGGACTATCGAGAACTTTGTGATACCTACCTGCATGAGGGTCCCTCACCGACTCTTCCACAATCTGAACGCCTTATGCCAGACGGCACACCGAACCGAGCAGCGGGCGACAGATACACCAATGAAACGTGCTGTCGTGTTGAGTCGTAGCCAGTCCCATCGAGTCCTATGGTGTCACAGGAGACGAACGCTCGGATCCAGCAGTCTTGCTTTTTGTGCTCCGCCTATCGACCGGGCACTTCTCCATCTATCGTCTCGTAATAGTCTCGAAGCCTCGCATTGACAAAATACGAAAGATCCGATAAGCCAGCGATCAAAGAGATACACCAAAGTTTGAGTTGGGTTGAAGACGGCGCAGGTCCCACGCCGTACCGTCCGTAGCGCAAAGAACAAGGTAAATCTTTTGTCCCACGCACCACAGCTGTGAGCGTGTGGCACAGTGCTAGTGTGAGGAAGCAAGTGCATCCGTCTCGCCGTTTTAAGGAACACCTCGCTTGCGAGTGAGCCACGGGCCGTAGCGCGAAGCTCGCGGGCACTTGCCGACTAGCAGTTCTTGCTGAGAGGGTTTTCCCGATCAACTCGAAAAGAAACCTGATTAGTCTAAGCTACCTGTTAATCAACGATGCAATGAGAAGAGGAGGAAGAGAATAATAGCCTTGGAGAGGTTCAAAGTCTGAGCGGCGTAAGCAAAAACTGTTGAGACATTGAAAATATCGAGGGATGAATTACGAGGTCATTGTAGCACATGATTGGCTACCACTGCGTCGGGTTACTAGGGTAAAGCCATTCATCGACCCACGCCCACGCTAGCGTAAATGCGTATTCCGCCTTACAAATACTACCTACAACTCTTTTGGAACGAATACGGGAAGTAAATCAAGGGATATGATTGCAGGTTCATTGAGTCTACATGTTCGCTTGTCACGCAATCAAGAAATTGCCCTTTGAACCAAAATGAAAAGTAACGAAGGAAGACGTAATAGTTGGTCGACCGTGAGAACGACTGCGGACATTCAGTCGTGGATTGCGATTGAACGGTCTACCCTATATGAAGAACTGTCGTGAAAACTCGCATCGGTGAGCTATGATCTCCACTACTGCGCCGTTTACGCTCGTCACCACGATCCATCATGCATTCTCAGATCGTACTTCCCATTGCACATCTCGACGAATAAAAAGTTCGTCTTGGGAACCGTGACTCATGGCGTCCACCTCCTTTGGTTTTGGTGTTATATATTCCACTGTAGTGACATTCGATATTGAGCTAGCTCGTGCTCGGCCGTGGCCCCCTGATGTAAAAGGTTTTGTGCTAACTTTAACGTTGCCTTCGTCTTCGTTGTGACTCCGTACCGCACTACCTGCCGTGTTAAGTGATTGCATCCGATAGCTGAGTCCGCGATTATATCCACTTGAGCCATATCCGTTCGAAGTGTAGCCGACTTTGACCCCACTGCCAGTGTCAAAGCTGCGAATGAAAGATTTAAGGCAGGGCACTGTGCCGGCAATCAGGGAAAAGCACAACTCGCTTTGCTGGAAGAGTATTGCAGTTGTACGGTCGACGCCAGGGTTGTTGCTGTGCAGAGACCGCTTCCAGCTTGTGAGTGCCAGGAACGAAAGCGGAATGAGAGGTAATCGGAAGGCGAAGACAGCGATGACCTGCATCTTCAGCGCCGTACCCATTTGAAGTTGCCAAACAAGGTACGCCGGTACAAGGATGAGGATGATATCGGTGAGTGCGTCGGTTATAGCAACAATTTGATAGCGAGCAAAAATGCCCGGGCATATCTCAGCTTCTGTCGGCGGTGCTGTGCTCCGGGGTGAGCAGCCAACTGACACCATGAAGACAACTAGAAGCGTCCATACGACCATCAATGCCACGACGATGTTACAAATCAGCCAAAACTTCTTTGCATCTCGAGTGAAGAGTCGTTGTATGAGCATCACTGCTGCGCACTTCGAGAGGCCCAGTGAGAGGTAGAGGACAATCTGGTTGCTATATTGCGTCTGATGGACGTCAGTATAATCTATAGGGTAATGCAGGGAGGCATACTCACAGTTGACATTCGTGAATACTCATCATTGCTGAGGAGATCGAAGTTCCTTCCCAGCCCAGCTGTCAAGGACACTAGAAGGAGAGCAAACTGTATGATGCTGGTCGTCTGCGCCACACATGTCGCCCAGTCATCGAACCCAAAGACCTTCCACTTGATGGCACATCGTGTGAGGAAAGTGAGAGTTGAATATGTGAAAGTCAGAAAGGCAGCAATGTATATCAAGCCTCTGTGGTCGTCTGATGTAACAGTCGCGAATCGATAACCAGGGGTAATGAGGTCTGCCATTGAAATCGCGCGTCGAAATGGAGTCGGCGAAATAGGGATCAGCGCTGATTATAACTCTGCATCGCAGTTTAGATGGTCGAGCAAGGTCAGAGCACCAAAAGTGAACCGTTACGCTGGACCGCTCTGATACCAGGGCTCCCACGTTCTCTAGCACGCCTTAGACACGGTTCCCCTGTTGGAGAGGGGGTACCAACTGTTACGGCAAAAGCATGGGCAGTGGGTGATTCGCAAGTGATGCCATATGCATTGCACACAGTTCCTAAAGCAGTTGCATTGACCTAGCGATAGTGCCATAGACACATGTTGGTCTGTGTTTGGAGTTGCAAAAAGAAACGAGATGAGCTGTGAGTTTCTGCGAATCGTTGTACAGAAGTGGATAGCCCCGTTACCATTAGCTCATCGGCTTGCAAAGACATTTCTCCCAAGAGAGACATTGGGTTCATGGTCCCACGGGGGCAGCCGCTACGGCAGGGGGCTCGTCAATGGTGCTGTATGGTGAAAATCCAACTTGTCCAACCAGTAAAGCGGCTTGATCTGACTTTGGAGACGAGACGCCGCGAGACAGCCGCATCAGCAGCCACGAGAGACGAGGCGAGCTTGAGCGGATATTGGGGAGTCGTTTCAACAAGCTTAAAGGATCACACGTCGCTGCTTTAAAGGGACGGGAACATATCCGGGCCCGACGAACTAACCCTTATAGGTTAATTACTCCTACCGCTAGCATTCACAGCTCACCACACCCAAATCTCAATACTCTTCTCGCTTAGCTCGCAACAGCATGTGCTTGTGGAAAGAGTCTTTCAATGACACGCAGTACAGGGCCGTTGCGATACAATGAATGCTGTCCGACCGCCGACAATTACGACCCAACGTTGCTTCAGCCGGCATGCATCTCACTGCTTTCATCTGCTGGGCGCCGCGCCTAGATCGCTAACTAAGCATATCTCGGCCGTCGTCCCGCTCGGTTACTAGTTTTCCCCATCCACCACCTCCCGGCACTTGTCGTAGACCCCAGCGCCAATCCTGTTCCCCTGCGGATATCACGCCAGTCCTCGACCGTTAAGACATGCAGTCGAATCCCCCACGAAAGTTTGTAACGCGGCAAGCGCTATCACAAATACGAGAGGCTTCGCGCTAGTGGCGCTGTTATGTGAATTTCCGCGCCTGGAACAGTGGCTTCACTTGCAGGCCTCGTTTCCAAAGCATGGGAACCTTGGGCCGGCTTACAGGCTCTTTTGAGTCTGGTCTTAGTCAATGTTCTACACCCCAGTTTTGCCCCGTTACCCCTCAAGCGATCTGTGGGCAGTATTTGGGAGTCTCGTCCTTCCACCTTTTTGTGCTCCCATACGCCTTCTCTACCTTCTTCAATTTCAGACCGTTTACTTGGGTCTGCTTCAATTTCTCACTTTCTCGTTTGTTTGTTCCTTTGAACAGTGAAGCAACCATGAACGATCTCAAAGGCGCAGATGCTGAGGCTCAGCCTCGTGACAGCTCAAGCGCAGAGTCGCAAGAGAATCCTGTCGTCTCCGAGAAGAAGGGAACGCCAGAAGATCAGAAGGATATGCGTCGAATGGGCAAGACGCAGGAATTACGAAGGAATTTTCGTTTCGTTTCGATATTTGGCTACTCTATGATTCTCATGGCAACATGGGAAACTGTCCTGACGTTAGTGTAACGGCCCACAGTGCAAACCCAGTCCTAACAGAATCTTAGAACGCTGATCATTCCTTTGCTGAATGGCGGAACTGGTGGAGCTATCTTTGTGTTCCTCGGTACTGCTTTCGGTATGGGGTTTGTCATTGTTAGCATGGCTGAGATGGCGAGCATGGCGCCGACATCGGGAGGCCAATATCACTGGGTTTCTGAATTTGCCCCTAAAAAGCACCAGAAGTTTCTCAGCTACGTCGTAGGTAAGTCTATCGAGTCCCAAAATATTGAGTTACACTTTGTACTACATGCTACAAAATTCCACGCACACATTGGAACTCTCGCTGACTCCCGACAGGATGGCTCTCGGTTCTTGGCTGGCAGACCGGCATTCCCTCCATCGCCTTCCTGGCCGGTACTCAAATACAAGGCCTCATTGTGCTCAACAACGACTCCTATGTTCCCGAGAGGTGGCATGGTACACTTATAGTCATTGCCGTTGCATCCTTCTCCATCGTCTTCAACACCCTGCTAGCAAGGAAGCTTCCTCTCGTTGAAGGCACTGTTCTGGTCCTCCACATCTTCGGATTCTTCGCCATCTTCATCACGCTATGGGTCTTGGCACCTAGAAGCGCACCTAGCGATGTCTTTGGGCAGTTCCAGGACAATGCCGGATGGGGCAGTATTGGCCTCGCTTGTCTTGTTGGCCAGTTGGCTCCCATTTTCTCGCTGTTGGGCTCTGACGCGGCGACGCACATGTCCGAAGAGCTTCGCGATGCCTCTTATACCCTCCCTCGTGCCATGATCTGGACTGCTGTTTCCAACAGTGTTATGGGGTTTCTCATGCTCGTCACGGTGTGCTTCTGTCTCGGCGATGTTGAGAGTATCATCTCCACGAAGACTGGCTACCCTCACATTCAGGTCTTCTACAATGCCACTGGATCCGTCGCTGGTGCCTCTGCTTTAACAGCAATAACTGTGGTAATGGCCGTCTTTGGGTGCGTCAACAACGTCGCAACATCTTCGCGTCAGCTCTTCGCTTTTGCTCGTGATTCCGGTATTCCTGGCGGCGCATTTCTCAGCAAGGTCCAGCCAGGATGGGATATCCCACTTAATAGCGTCATCGTTTCTTTCGCCATCGCTATCCTCCTGTCGCTCATCAACATCGGCAGCTCCGTGGCATTCAACTCGATTGCCTCGCTCGGAACTTGCGCGCTCCTTTCTTCATACATCATCTCCATCTCCTGCCTATTCCTCAAAAGATGGCGCAATGAGCCCCTGTTGCCCTCTCGCTTTAGCCTAGGCAAGGCTGGCATCTGGATCAACGGTATTGCCGTCACTTATCTTATCGTCGCCCTGCTCTTCAGCTTCTTCCCCAGCTTCCCACACCCAACGGTCGATCTGATGAACTGGAACATTTTGATTTACGGCTGCGTTGTCATTTTCTCGCTGGTCTATTTTTACTTCAAAGGCAGGCATGTGTATGTTGGTCCTGTTGAATATCTCAACAAGGATTTGTAGATGGAAAGCTTGAAATTTAGTGAATATGGAGACGGAAGCATTTGACTTCATTGTCATCTGATTCATGAATGTGCCGTATCACAATACAGTTTCATACCAGAATTTGACCATGCCCATATTGAATCCAGAAATCGCCCAAAAATTGCTTTGAACACCTTGATTCGTCCCGACGCAATGGATCAAACCGTCACGGTCTCTTGAATTTTGCTTTTTTCTGCTCCCCAATAAGATTCATTTTGTTCTCCACGTCCAATAAACCTGTTCCTGAGCATAGCAATCTACCAGCGGCAAGGGTGGCCCCCAGTCCAAAATTATGACCCCCGTCACTTCCCACCATGCAATTCTAATTCTTTTGCACTTGGCCTAGCGACGTTCCAATCATACTCGCCAATTTTCCTTCCTCTTCTCGAGCTCGACTCAACAAAATCAGGTTCCAATTTTTTTGTATCTGTCAATGCCGCTTCCTCACGCTATTCCTCCGCAGCGGCTATATCAAGATTTCGCTTACACATGCTTTCTGAATCATGGAATGCACTCGTTGAAGCGGCGAGCATCCAACAACCCATCTTAATTCTTCCCGCTGGATTGGAACCGAGGGCTTTCATTTGACAACGGCGTGCGCTCGGCGCCGCCGCGCTGGGGACGGCACTTTAACAATTCACCGGTACTTGTGGGCCGCAGGGAGGAAGGATGCGTGTGCCGCGCAGCGAGAAGGTAGTTCTGTTCAGTCCAGGTATATGGCTATTTCTAGAGTCGGAGAAGCAGAATTTTAGTTCAAACGGGTCATGAATGAAAAGAATTCGTTCGGTGTCATGCAACGTGCTCTCAACACTGTTGTATTATTCCTATTGGTACCAATTATGGTACGAAAGCTTCACATAAATATCTCTCGGTTAGTGCTCCTGTCTCACATTGGAAACTGTTGGGTCCCCTTTCACAATCCGTCCTTGCTTCCATCCTTCCATGGGGCCCTAGCCTCTGCGGGTCTCGACCTACTCCCGCTTCCGGTTCCGCCAGGTCTTTGTAGGTCCAGAAAACGCCTCGTTGTGCCATGAGTCGCTTTTATTGAAAAGGTACCCTAGACAGGGAATGAGGAAACTCCGCTTGTCGAAAAGGAAACAGTGTGGCATTGTGACAGTGACAATAACCTCGCTAACTGCGATATAGACGGTTGACATGGTAGGAGAAGAGGTGTGACCAGTTTGATTAGAAGAATAGCGTGGGATTGGTGTGATGGGGGCGAGAAGAGTGCGATGAGAGGTGAGCGTTGGGAATGGATGAGATTTACGTCAAGCTTTCGAGTTGGCAATGAGGGAATGGTTTTACTTCTCTCCTAAATGCTATATACAGAGTTATTTGGCTGCGCTTACACAATCACCTCGGCAGTTGAGATCACATCCTCACGACAAGCTGCACACAGAGCTACCATCTGCTCCTGGTTTGTAAATAACAGAGAACTTTGAACACTAAGCGCACATTAAAATATGAAAGAGCTAGTGTTAATCAAGGAATCATGGCTATTTATTCTAGGACACCAAAAGTGTCCATGGAAACTACAGATGTGCTTTTCAGGGCCAGCCCGATCGTTTTTTCTATTGACTAGAATACCCTACAGGAGAATCTTCCAGATCCCAATCTTCCACGTCGACAGATTGTATATCCGTGTCAGTCGTAGATCCTGGCTCAGCCGAGCTTGTATAAGGCGTGTCGAAATCGCTGATTGCTTCATCATCATCGTCGAGAACGAATGAATCGATCGAGTTAGCCTTCCTTCTCTTCTTGTGCAAGCCTGTGCGCTTCTTTCTAATATTCGCTTTCGTTAGTGAAGTGCCCGTTGTGTCTATCTTCATCTTCAAACCCTTGGCAGCCTGTGACTTTAGGGTTATAGGAAGTTTAGGAGGTGTAGGTGCACGAACCTTCCTAAGTGATGTAGGAGTTGGCGAAAGCGCATCCGTGTCGTGGATTAAAAGGAGGTCGTCGAAATCAATCTTGATTTTCACCTCTTCCTTAGATTCAGGAGCGACACTTTGCCTCCTTAGATCAGATTTATTGGCTGGCAAGAGCAATTTGTGTTGAGCGTGTTTGTCACGCACAGAAGTTGTTCGTAAATCTGTAGGTGTTGATATGTCTTGGGAAGCAGGCTTGAAATGATGCGGTGAAGACTGCTTGACTCTTAACAGCCATCCAGACTCTTTAAGATTGCGTAGAGTTGTCGCTGGCCCTGAATCACGTTCAATCCGTGTACCACTCTGTTGTACATCGCTTGAGCTTTGCGTTCCTTCTTCTCTCGAATTCAACGTCCGCCTCGGCGTGAACAGAGACCACTGTCCACTGAGGCTCAGCATACGATCTATGTGACCTTGAGCCGCCGGACCGTATCTATTCTGACTAAGATCAGGTACTGTAATGATAGGATGACTGTCCCTTCGGCTTCGGGGGGCGGATCTGCAAACTATGTTAGCATGTACACGTCTACAAAAAATAAAGAGTGATACTTGCCGATTAGTGACTCCTTCGATATTCGCCTCATTATCATTCTCATCTACATCCTCATCCTCGCTGTCCACGCGAACATACTCCTTTCTAACGGAGCCTACATAGCCTTTTCTCTTCTTGGCCGCCTTCTTGACATGCTCGTTCGCTGCAGCCTTCCTCTTCCCTTTTCTCTTCTGACGGAGTGGCGCTTTCCCGCTTTCTGGTGAGTTTTTGCTGCGTCTGGCGACCGATGTAGCCCTGCTAACAGTTCGCGAGAGTCCATTTGTGAGCGAGGACGAAGAGAGTTGTTTCAGAGAAGGAGTTATCCATCTTTTGCTGCCCAGAGGCGGGATAGCAACTCTTTCCCCGGTTAATTTGATATGGTGGTGTAGTGGAGACAGGCCGTAGGGCAGCAAAATTGGTATCCAGGCATCCATATTATGCCCAGGTATGGTCGAGTGAAGGTGCGATACTGCAAAGGAGTTGACGGAATAAGGTTCGGACAAATGATGTTCCGAAGTGCATCATGATCATACTAAAAGGAGCACGGGTGAGAACTCACGACGTCGGGACGGGGTAAAACTGCGGGGACGTCGAGAAGACGAAGTGAAGACAGCAGAGAAGGTGTTTATGAATGATTACGACGCATCACGTTCGCGGAGTGAGCTTTCATATCGTGGGGACCAAACGCGAATGGCTCATATTAGAACTTCAAGAAGATAAATTAAAGGAAGTAGAAACGGCGCACCGGGATTAACCTAGTGCATCGTGTTTCGCAAGTGAGTGCTCCTGTCGTGGGATCAAAAGAGACGGCGCGCCATGAGGAGAGGAAATGATAATAGTAGAAAACGTGCGTTATGAATACTTGTTATTGGAGTGATAGACTAGAAAGAAACCTAGGCCTGTATAGAAGGTATCAAATCATACGTAAACTCCAAACCCAATCACAGATACGCCCTCCCTTAATTCCTATCTTCCGTGCCCATACGGATTCCCACTGTCAACTATCCCACTCGGATAGGTAACCCTAATCTCCTCCCCGCTCTCCCTCTCCCTCTCCCTCCCTGACGATAGTGTCGGCCTTGAGAAACTCTTATACCTCTGAACTACTGCCGGATCGCTGTCCTCACTCTTCCTTGGCACTAGCGGTAATTCGTCAGCATACGGGCGCCGATCCGCAGTGAAACCCAAGTATCGACTATCAACGATGATTTCGGAGGACGGGCGGTATGCTGTGCTAGGGGATCTAGTGTTGTCATGGTTGTTCTTATTCTCTTCATCAGTTTCGTAGCCGCCGAGTTTCTCGTTGTATGTCCTCTTCTGGTTCTGAAGTTGGTTCTGGAGTTGAAATTTCTCTTTGGGATCCACAAATGGGTTATCGGCGACGTATTTAACTCCCGCAGACATTTCTTCCTCATCCCCGATCTTCCGCACGTTTGTTGGTAGGCCAATGGTGCTGTCTTCGCGGCCCATAAGCTGGCCTGTGTTTCGTGCTCTAAGTTCCGGCCTCTGGGTTTCGTTGTCTGCTTTGGATGGGTCACTTCCAAAACCGAAGGTCTTCATGGTGTCGCTCTTTTTTAAGTCAGTTCGGAACTCCACTGCACCAATGCCTTCGGATGCTTCTTTCTCCTTCTTTGCAATGCGCTGTTCAAGCCAGCCCCTCAACCCTACTATGCTCATCGACCCAATCTGCAGAAACAGCACTGCTGTCACACCCCCCACTACGGCAGGCGCGGTTAGGATTGCATCAACGATGCAGAGAGATATAGATCTTAATTCTGAGAATCCAGTCGCCCAAGCTATAGTGCCGAACTGGAGGAGCATCTGTAGGAGGATGGCGCTAATGAAGTGTACCTTTTGAGGGCCTTTGAAGAGGGAGGGGATTTGTTTGAAGCCGAGGAAGGCGGAGGGCGGTGGGATGGGGATGCTGGTATTGAGGCGTTGGATGCTCGTTACGATGGTGGGAATTATGAGAAGAAAGGTTAGGAGGCCAAAGATCTGAGCGAGTTAGTATGTATTGATGAAGGGGGAGAATGGGGGATGCGTACGCCGTGACCGGTCGTGAAATGCGCTGCCTTTCCCATACCAACAATGCCAAATATCATTCCGATAACGGACGTTGGAAGGAACAGAATTAGAAGGATTCGCTTGCGCCATTTCTTGTTGTCGGATTCAACAAGAGGATAGCCGATGAGAACGGATATGCGCCAGATAGCACCAAGAGCGAGGTATGCCGGAAGAGCGAAGAAGAAGGCAATGGTTGTGAAGACAACTGTTTTAGTCAGATCTTGAAATTTATATTGAGGGTTAGTCTTACTGTGTAGAGCCGTCACAACGGCGAACGGAACGATAGCCATTTCATTAATTGTTACCTTCGTGTCTTGAATCGTAATCTCAAACTTGTTTCCCTCAGATAGGATACTAATCGGCTCTTTAGGTAGTGCTGCCAGCGTTGCGTTGTCAAACGGAACAGCGTTTTTGAAATCAATCTTGATGGTTCCACTATTCATCAGTCCGAGACCAATTGCTGCGATACCGCCAAAGCCTTGACATGTAATTGCGTTTGTACCAGCTTGTGCAAGGGAAGAGAGCATATTCGCGTCGACAGCTAAAGGTGTGGACTCAGCACGGCGTTTTAGTGAGCCATAAGGAACTAGTATATGTTATTATATAGTAAAAGCGGAATTTAGGGTGTCTTGCCTACTCCTGCTCTGTTCATCTGTATACTTCGCTTTTTTGACGCCTTCTTGCTTATATTGGTGATCATGCTGGCAATGAGAAGTGTCCCCTCACCCGCCAAACCCCTTCCAAATGCGACTGCTGAGCCGTTGACCGAGTCGTTGAAGTTAGTAGACTCCATTGCAGGAATGCTCGTTGCCATAGCTAAGGAGAAATTTCCGCTGAGAACGTTCTCGATACCGCCGACCATGGAAATAGCGTTGATGCTTCCCTCTACTAAACCTCTGGCAAGCCCTTCGGCAACCTTTGCGGCTTGTATATTCATCGTGAGCCCCCCTGTGCCGGCAGTCAGGTTGGCGAGCGCAGTCTGAGCGGTTCCGTTCGCTAGGAAGGATGCAACCAGCTCCTTAGAGAATTGAGCTGTGACCATTTGCGTAGACTGCGTTGAGCTCATGTTACTAGACATGACGCCTAACCCAGCATCTGCCTTAAATCCCAGCCCGATAGCTGCACCTTCGCCGATTCCCTGCCCTGCTCCTGCTGCGATTGGCATAATCATACCCATGATGTCGATATTCACACCGCCTCCAAGTGCAGTTTTCAGATCTGCTGACTGCAGGAAGGACTGTGAAAGTCCGCGGGTGAAGTCTCCAACAGCTCCGGGTATGTCCACCTGGTTCGGATTCGCCGCTTGTCGACGTTGTAGCGTTATGTTTTGTTTCTGCAGACCAAGCCCAGCGCTTGCTCCTTCTCCGAACCCTTTCCCCGCCGCAGCGGCGATTTGTGGTATCTGTGCCATGAGTTGTCCAGCGCTAGCGCCAGACTGGCTGAAAAGTTTCGTCACATCGATGCTACTGGCAATCGGCGACGCAACGCCCAGTCCAAGGTTACCAGCAATAGCCATGATACTGGAATCATTTGCAGGCTGAAATTTTTGCTGTGTCAGATTCAGCCCACTTGCACTCCCTTGTCCAATTCCTTGCGCGAGAGCAAAGGCTGCCATTCCAATATCCCCGGCACTAAGACTAACACCACCCAGCGAGGGAACGATTTGAGCACTGAGGCCCGATCCTAGGTTCTGCGCGACAAGATTGAGTCCCGTAGCTTGGGCATTGAATGCTGCGGCGACGCGGGTAGCTATTGCTTGTGATGTCTTCATGTCGGTGAGATTAAGGCCTGTTTCTGCTCCCATTCTTGTCCAATTGTCAGCATATTTCTAATTCCCATAAGAAAAAGAACTGCTCACCCAATTCCAATGCCGAGAAAGAGCGCAGGAGTGGCAAGTCCGCCAATTACACTGTCTCCAAGGGAAGAGATACCCTCTTGTAGAATGCCAGTAAGGTTCAGACCGCCCGCGTCACCGCCCGCACCTCCACTGAATAGATTTCCTAAATCTTGTAGAAATCCCCTCCTTTTTCTCTGTGGCGATGCGTCTTTCCATTGTGCAACTTCCTCACTGAGGTCCCTTCCAAAGTCCCTCAATCCAACAGAGCCGTAATTCCTGCCTAGATCTGATGAGGTCTTTGCCACAGCATCTGTAAAGGATACCAATGCGCGATGCAAGCGTGCATCTCCGTATAGCGCATCGATAGTTTCTGGAGAAAGGATACTATCGAGTTTGTCCAGGCGCTGTTGTTGGACGTCCGAAGAGATAGATTCTGGTAACCCTAACCCAATAGAGGCGTATAGAAGAAAAGCAACTGTGAAAAGACAAGCAGGCAGGTACCAGACCAATTTGGAAGCAGCCATTATGAAGGGTATCTTAAAAAAAAGATAAAGCAATCAAGGCATGGAGATGAATACTGTTTGTGGCTTGCCACGAGCGCAGACGATCCACCAGCAGATTCAGCGATTTTGGCGAGACATGAGTCCTAGGTGTTGATATAACTCACTTGATCGATGCAGACATTACGAAACAGGCTAAGCATCATGTTTCCTGGGGACTAGGGACACGCGCCATTTTCCCCAATCGGCGGCGCCACATCGGTGTAGGATCTTATATCTGAGACGTGAAAACGAACCTTGGGTTGTATGTAGTGTAGGCGGTTACAAGCATTTTAAGAAAGGGCAAGCATTTGATTTTTGAATGATGAAATGCGCGAATGAGATGCGGCCACAGTGCCAAGGACGTACCCGCATTTCAGAAAATCTTCGCGCCAGCCAATAAACGCTCAGGATGGAGAATCATGCGACTAAAGGAAAACAGAACGAAGGGGAAGATTTGATAGATTTAGAAACTCTGCCTAGGATGTCCTTGCAAACACTGAGATAGTGCGGCGTAGTGCCGGCTTCGAACGTGATGCGACGCGGTCGAAACGCGAACATTAAGCCAATGCGGACGTTGATACCTGGGGTTAGAAACAACCAAGAAAATTCTAGAGAAGGATAGCCCATGATAAAAGCTTAAGAGGATACCTACGGTACTTAACCCGAGAGGTCAATTGATAACCCTATAAGAAGCTCACAGTGCTCAGAGAAAGCTCCTTGTGCACGTCATGCCAAAGCATTAAACCAAAGGGAAGATGGTAGAACTACGTGTCGATGCAAGAAAAAAGTAAGTATGTAAAACTAGATATCGACTATTATATTTGCGACGGCTAAGGCGAGTCTATCGGCATGCCGATTTTTGAGGCGCTCAAGTTTAGGCATAATATTAGTAGTGTTGAAGTGGGCTGTGAATTGAGCAGACAAAACATACGCTTTGATTGTTTAAGTTGATAGAGTCAAAAATAGACCGATTTAGAAGAGGGCTAACTTACGAAGTCGACACTGGCTGCTTTGTTAACGTTCACAATTCAACGGGAAGAAGTATTTAATTTCATAGTATCAATATCATTTACCTGCTCGCAGACATAAGTATCAGAGCTATTGCTGTAAGCTTATTGCTCACTAAGTGATAGGGCAACCCTTAATTAACAGGTCTTATTTCTGTTCATTTCTGGATCATCTTGCTGCGTATTGACGTTGAGCATAAGGACAACCTCAGGGTTGGCCGTAGCCATATGGGTTGAAGCCTTCTGGTTTGGAGGGATAGGGGTTCTCGTTACGGGAGTAGTTGCCCGAGCCCTGGATGGTATTGATTGCTTGGGGTGTCTGTTGTCGGCCTACACCTTTGTTGTTCCTCCTGTAATGAGCAAAATCAGCAGCCTTCCGACCATGTGCATGCTTCAAAGCATTCTGTGGGAAGCGAATTGGTGCGACTTCAACTATTTCAACCATCTCAGTGGATGTAGGCGGAGGAGTGAGTGGAGAGGACCACTTCCAGAAGGGGAGAAAACGTGCCAGGCGCGGCTCGCTCGCTTTCGAACCCTCCTCAGCAGGATTGTTGCCCATCTCGATGTCGGAAATGTCCTTCGTATCTCCCCTGACCTTCTTCCAGATGAAGAAGGTACCTATGCAGAACACAAGAAACGCAATGATGATCAAGGAGATCAGCCACGCTGGGACATGATTGCCAGACATGATCTCGGCGCCAACGATATTCTCTGTTGTGGTTGTGTTCGGAGTGGTGATAGCAACGTTGGTTTTAACTGTTCGAACTTGGATGGAGGGACCGTACCGAGACATGGCCATCCCCATTTCTCTATTGAAGACTACTTGTATTGAGCAGTCCTTTTCCGTTAAGCGAATTACTTGTTCTGATGAGCAAATAATTACTAAGTAGCAAAGGTGTAGTGAGTGGAGAATAATTCCGGTGAGGGTATATATGGTTACTGTGTTGACTTTGTGGTCACACAATAAGAGGACGTTCACTTCTTTGTAGGAGTGAAGGCATTCTTAACGTTGGGGTTGTACAAGAATAGTATACTTGGCGCAACATCGTGTTTGCACAAAACTGAGACAGACAGATAGATTGATGTCGTGGTCGCACAAGGATAAGACACAGACATTCTGTTCTATTTGGACAGAGAATAGACTTGAACAATAGAAGGAACAAACAAAATTATAAGATAGCTACGTTAACAAATATTGCGTATAAATAGAAATGGGCTTTTGATACATACAGGGAAGACAAACAAACTCGGTCAAGACGTTAACAATCGTCAAAATTGATCTCGTCGAAGGCCGGGAGAGGCGCTTGCTTTTGAACAACACGGGCAGCCCCAACGGCCTGGGTCTGGTCAACCTGCTTGCTTGACTGGGCCTTTCTTCGCCAGCCACGCCTTTCGTTTCTTCTATGCGAATCTCTTTACGCTTCTGGATCTTCTATAGGTTCTTGGCTGAGAGCTCTGCCTTTCGGGGGGCTTCCTGTGTGATGCGCTGTTCAACGGTTTCCTTCACTGGGCGATTGTATACTTCACTACGAATACTGACAAGGTAGCGAAGGTAATCATCGAGTCCAGTTTTGTTCGCCTGGCTGCGAGTACGCGTAAGCTACTCGATAATGTTATCGACGTTGACTTTCTTGGGAGTGACGACCCCTCCATGCCTGGGGTCCTTAGGAGAGGGTTTCTTGGGCTGCTGGGCCACCTTCTCCCTAGTGAACTAACGCCAAGAGGCGTGAGTAAAGCGGGCCTTGTTTTGTTACTGGGTCATGTTGCGACCATAGGCAGTCTTGATGAAGGTCTCGGTGGAGGTGGCAGACTGAGGCTGTGTACATTTCGGTGGTGCGTCCATTTCGGTGGTGCGTCCATTTTGGTGGAATGAGAATAAACTATTTCAACTAATGGCTATGAGATGATGCAAATGCGATTTTAAAGGTCCTTTTAGAGATGACACCGGTACTACTGATACTTATCATTTTGAGCGCCGTCGAAGATAGCATCCCAACAAAGACTTAATTGAAGCATAAATAGATTAGTCTTCTAAAAAGGAAACAAAAGCGGCGAGAATTGGACGTCTTCTGTTCTTTGAGGAGTAGATTCTAGTGGCTTAATCTTCACCCGGTGCTCTGAGAATGAACCACTGCAGCGTAGGATTGTCGTCGCTTTATTTCCTGCTTGTGGCGGTTGCTGAACAAGCGAAAGCTGAAGCTAAAACGTGAGTCTGGTAGTTAGGAATTCCCGGTGCTCGAGCTTACCATCTAAGAAGAAAGCCGCAAACCGCGGGAACGCTCCGGCTTGGCATGAATCTCCAACTTTCACATGTCGCACCACTTCTTTATAAAGACATCATCGCGGCGCGTATCGTGCCTCTGATGCCTCTTCCTCTAATTTTCTCACGTATCACTATGAGTAGCATAACGAGCCCGCTGTATCTTCTTGGTCCCCCGCTCCTACTCCTTATATCCCTTCCGTTAGCAATCCTCGCCAGCGTCACAACCACTATTGCCATTACTGCCCTCACTATCCGCGTTTCTATCGTCTACTTCGAACTTGGAGTCGCCCTTATACACTCGTATCTCTTCCCGCCTCCGCAGAGGCCTGTGCCGAAGAAGCCGTCCGGACGATTGTCTCCACACCGCGCCCGCAATCGGCGAAGCAGCGCTGCTAGCACCTCATCCTCCCACGATACGGCTGGCCCGTCTTCCTATCCACCGCGGCTACAGTACAAGAGCGGATCATTCGTTTCGCTCGTTGGGACTAGTGAGATAACGCGCGACTTCGAAGGCGTGGGCGGGTGGAGGGTACCAGGCGACGATGACGAGGAAGCGCTGTGGATGGGCATGAATTCAAGATTGGAACTGCCGGCTGTGATACCAAAGCAGCGAAAACACCAACGAAGTCTGACAGGCGGCAGCCAGAGATGGAGTGGCAGTCCCGAAGTCATGCGCATGAGCCCTATGCAAAGTCGGGCGCGGACACCTGTACAAACTGCTGGAGACGAGAAACACGGAGGGGGGGACTACTTTCCTCCGCAACCAAACATGCGCCCCCTGAGTGCAGCGTCTGATCGGGCGGGAAGAACCATTCAAGATGGGCGGAGAAAGAGTGGGAGTAGTACGTCCAGTGGGTCGTCGCATTCGCGGAGACCGAGTGCAACGATGAAGCAGGCCGGGGGATGAGACATCGAATATACCACCTCTACGATTCTTGGCGTTGAATACTCGAAAGTTAGGTGTTATTATACAAGCTATACGATAAAAGGCACGAAGTTTTCCGGTAAGCTGTGTGTTGGACGCAACACATTACGCGGTTTCTAGTTGAACTAGTACAGATCTTCCGGTATGCTATATTCTTTCACTACGCATACTAGATGATGTTCGCATTCTTGGATCGCCTTAGCTTACCTATCTTAGATCGTTGGTGAAAGTGCACAGCCAGTGGACTCGCAAGTTGAGTGAATATAAAAGGGACTCGATCTAGGAGTACTTAAAAACTCTTAGACTCTCAAATACACTCGCAATATCTTAGAATCAACTACCTCGCTCCACTTCTGCCCGAGAAGTTTACTGTTCTTACGTCACAAACACAACCGTTACCACCAATCTCACAATGGATGGCATGCATTCATCACAAGTTTCCACAGCCTCAAACCATGACACTATCATCATCATCGTAATCCTCACCACTGGCATAGGCATCTTCATTTGGGTAATATGGATATGTCGTCGCAAGTTTGGCCAAAGAATCGACGGCGTACTTCCAATGCGCGTGCGCTATTCCTCATTTGCAGCCAACGTGCCAGCGGCCATCCCAATCGAATTCGTTAGCCGAAATCGTCAAATTCGCGAGCACCGAGTCATCCAAGGGACAGCACTTCTTAATCTTCGAACCGGACAATACTATGAGAGCCGTCCCAGCGCCGTGGAACGCAGTCACCTTGCAGGCCACCCTCCATTCCGTTTGGCGACCCCAGGTCACGTTGTTATCCCATCTCCGCGCGTCGTCCGTATCCCGGAGAACGTGGTTCTTAGGGGCCGTGCCTTTCGGCAGGGTCGTGCTCACAATGTGTCAATCGTCAACGTTCCGGCAATTGAGCATATGGGCTTCCATAATGTTGGATTTTACGATGGTGCTCGACAGTATTACGATGCTTTCGACAGTGTCTCAACCCTCCCCCGTTATTCGACTCCGCCTCCCGCGTACCAGTCTGAAGACGCGACTTCACGGTACTCCGTCTAGTCGCCTATCTTGACATTCTTTGGCTTGTGGGCATCAAATTCAGGCACTGCTTTCCTATTCCCGAAGTGTAGCAATAGCTCTGATAGACACTCTGACTAGCTTGAAAACACAAAAGGTTCCTCGCTCAAGGAATTGCTGTTCTACCGAATTGGTAGGCTAGAGTGTTCCCATGTCTCTTTTTCTCTGCGTTTCAAGACCTAAACGCCCTTGAATTGTAGACATGTGTCCGTCAACTATGCATATATCAATAGTATTCACTACAACATGAAGCCTTTTCCCAATATATGTGCTATCAGTGATGTGTTTGATGGCGTGGAGCTAACAGTCACTTAAGGGAGATTTTCGTGTTGTCTCAGCGCTTATGTTAATATCCTATGAGACAGGTCTTGAGATTTAGGCTGAGCTGTAGTCGTATGTCATACTTAAAGCTGCTTACGCCTCTTCCTCTGTCTATAAATTGCGACTGCCCAGAGGTTTTCCTCCATTGTTCACTTCTATCCATGTTCCTCTCTTTATTCAAAGTTTCATTTCCTTTTGTGTATTGCCATAATCTTTGTTCCCCTGCCTACAACGCTAAATATATAAAGCCTTACAAGTAAGTAAATGTGTCCCCTCCCTCTAAGCTGCCATTCTGCTGCAGTACGCGTTCCACCTCCCATCATCATTAATTCCACTCCTCCAAAATGAACTCAACTTACGCGACCGCAGCAACCCAGCCCTCGACCCCACACCTCCCCTCTCCCGGCTCCCTTTCTCCAAAAATAATCTTTATCCTCGCTATCACACTCCCCATCATCGTCATCCTAGTCATTGTAATGGGAGTCGTGCATATAATTCTTAAACGCCACCGCAAGCTTAAACAGAAACTCCAGGCCGAGCGTGACATGGAGGCTAGGATCAGAAGCCTGATTCCACCGTTGGCTCCTCAGAATCAACTTTTTAGGGTGCGGTCAGCACCACCGTTGCGACCACAGGAGGCAAGATTGGTGAGGGAGGCGCAAGATGATGAAGTGAGTAGCATGAATGGGGAGTGTGGGCATCCGAGTCCGCCGCCTGTTCCATTGAGGCCTATACGGACGTATGATCCGAGCATGATGAGGACGGTCTACTAGAAATGAGGGGGAAGTAGAGGTTTAGATTGGAGGGGTATTGTCTGCTGGACAGCGATAATCGTCCCAATTACCATGGTCTAGGAAAAGAAAGACCAGATGAGTAAGGCAAGATATCTACTTTCTGCCTCATTTATTGAGGTTCTGGATATGAGCTAGATATATGCTAGACGGAATTGGTGTGTAGTTTTCCGGGATCTATAGGCTGGCAACTCGAGGGTAATAATAAATTAATCAACTTTTGTCTCTATCAACAACGTGCAAACATATGACTAACACGCTTTTTTGTGGATTCAGATCTATAATTACATCTCTTCACTCGCTTCTCGTATTCTAGCTAGCAGCATTCGGAGATTTGAACATCTTTAGAAATACTCCTAGATTCTCTACTACGTGCAAGCAGCAAACCTCCTACCGCAAGGTTATTGTGCAGCAGTTTATGAAAAATTATTCAACCCATATAAGTCAACCCCTTCACACTGTGAGATTACAAGCGTTTGTATCTAGCATGAGGGTTTTCTTAGGCAAACACTTGAGACACAACTCCACATCGCGTCATGGCTTCACGTGATGGATTCACTATCAACTATGTACGTTTCTCCTTTCACAACATTGTTGATAACTTGCTCACAACAGCACATTTACTTCCTGCCACTTACTATATAACACCCTACGTGTAGTTCTCCCTTCTGAGGTTACAAATTTTAATACTAAACCCACTCTTCAGTTCAACGAAGCCATCAGCATGGACACCATAGACAAAACAACCGTTATTGCGCTCGCCGTTAGTAGCATCATCTTTATTCTCACTATCATTGGCCTCACCATTTTCCTAGTTCTGCATCGCCGCCAAACCCCGCCTGCGTGTGCTAGTTCCGCGTCGTGGATTAGTTCCACTTCTTGGAATAGCTTCAAGTCGTACTGGAAAAGTAGCAACAGCAGCTCTGAATTGGACCTCGAGGTGGCAAGAGTCATTCCGCAAGGGTATCCGGCTCCTCTGCAGCCGCTTCGTCTTGCCGATGATATGAGGCGTCAGATTGATCGGGATGCTGCAGCAGTTGCGGATGACCAACGCAGCGCTAGCAATCGCACATTTAAGGATTATGACGAACCAGTCTTGAAGCGCCCAAGTGCTGCGAAGCAACTTCAGCGTGAATTAAAGTCCACGAATAGTGGACATGAGAATAGTTCTATCAATTGATTGCAAGCAAGAAGATCCACCCAGACATTAGTTTTTATAATATGATTAATACATACACTCTTTGAATATCCCCTGTGTGTAACATTTCGTCTCGCGTAAACTTTCAACCAATCGTCACGTATGATGTGTCCGTCATCCCTTGCTTTCACCAGAATGACAACATCGTCACTTCACTTTTCACTGTTTCCCCGTAATTCAACAATGCCATGTCACTCAGTACTTCTCATTCTCCGTAGACGAACCTTCTGCTATCCTGACTTCTAAAATACCGATATTGTCTATTCTGTATACACGGCTTCGCGGCTACAAAATCACGATAGCGATTCGCTATAAAAAAGTTTGCCTGTATTACTTATATAATTTTCTCTTATCGTTGGTTCTATACATCACTCTTTTATTATATCGACGTGGAGAAGCTGTCGTTGGCTCGCTATGTCACTGATGCCCTTATAAACACCACTAGAGCCCGATTTTCTCCTCGTCCACTTCAATCAGCTTCCTCGCCAACACAGAGACACTTCCAAAATAATCAACCAAGTGTTCGTACGAAAACACATAAAGGCACAAGCAATCCACACCGATACACACAGCAATGATAATGAACATAACCGTGTCTCTTATTGTAACCGTAGTCATTATGACAGGCACTCTGGCGATAGGCTCCCCAATTCAGTTCCGCGAGGACTTGAACACTTGGGTACCCGCCGCACCTACGACCTGGATGCCTGAGGCTCCTATCTGGACACCATCCCCCACGGCTTGGGCCCCGACTCTAACCATTGCGCCGACTCCGATTCCAAGTGTTGTCACGACTGGAACCGCAACCAACAAGGATGGCCATATCGACACCGCAGGCAAGTTCGGCATGAAATGGGTAATTGCTATAGTCAGCGTTCTCGTTGGCTTAAGCATCCTTGGAGTCATCTACTTCAAGTACTGCCGTGGCAATAGAGTCGGGAAGCACCAATCAAATTCAAATCATACACATGCGTCCAACGCGTACAGTTTGCGGGACCTTCCAGCACAAATCGATGGTGGCGCTGGACGCCACTACCGAGCTCCACTAGCAAGCCGGAACCATTATTAGTAGCCCGGCAAGCACCAGGTCAGAGTTTACGTTCTTGGGATCTAAGGCTACTAGCAGTGAAGAAGAGGATTAGAAAGATTGAACTGCAGTTATATCTACATCCCCGTTAGTCTCCTCGTCCCTGTGGCGGAGCTATGTTTGAGAGTCTACCCATACTTCCGACTCCCTGTGCGAGACACCTTGTGTGCCGAGACAGATAAGAGATGGAGGTACTTATCCATTCGTGTATCCCCCTTGTATATGTATACCTCGACAAGGTCATGGCTGGTGCGGATAAGCCGCCGTCCTGCAAGTGGTAGTGACATCGATGCCACGCCAGTTTCATTACGACTGTGTATCTCCTTCAAGCGTGCTTACGTAGCTTCTACTATCCTTGTTTGCACCAGCTTATGCTTAATGTGCATTAAACTCCTGTATTTGTGGGCTGCTCAAACCTATAGTCTTGTAATAATTGCATTGCAACATGACTTGAGAGTGAGGTGCTAAAGGTTTCACAGGAAAGCATTTATGCATGATGACGTGGCGGGGCTGAACGGGCATACACAAGTACCCCTTGTACGCCGACCCATTTGATACACATTCATCCCCTTCTTTCCACAGACTTTTCATAATTTTTGCGTAGGAGAATAAAAACATCACAATTTTAACATCCCTCATTACTCAAGCCTGCCTTATACTTGACCAACTCGTCCAAAAACCAAGGAAGGTCGCAAGGCTAAGGATGGATAGAAGTTCCAAATTCCAATATCAACACTACGTTCCGCAATTCCTGCTTCGCAATTTTTCGTACCAGAACCAGAAATGGAAGAAAACCAAAGACCGAAAACAGCTGTATCCGGGCGACCCGATGCTTCGTGCCGTTGATCTTACCGTATCTCCTCCAGAGCTAATCGAAGTTCCCGTAAAGCATACATTCGGCAAACCTGATATGTACAAGGATGATTCCAAATTCACTCGCAAGCAACAGATGCATATAGAGGCCAAGTTGAGCCGCCTCGAATCGGCGACAAGTCACGTCATCCGGAAAATTGTCAAAGCCCACGCAGAGGGCAAAACGGAAATCTCGATGTCTCGACCGGAAAAGGATCTTCTGCGTAAATTCATGTTCGTGATGAAGTATCGTGGTCCAATATTCTTTCAGCGCTTCAATCACCAGAATGCAGAAGACTACAATTCGGTCGATAAGCCTTCGTTTCTTGAATACATGCGCAAGAAGAACTATCAAAGGCCATTAGATGTTTGGTTTGACAATCTGAGTCAAATCATGGATATGACTATCGATCCGGAGGGCAAATGGGTAACGAAACTATCCGAACGTATATACCCAGGAGACGCTGAATGGGTATCCCAAAATATTAGAAGCATGTACCTCGCTCTATGTACGCCATCGAATCCGAGCGAAGAGTTTATCCTTACGGAAAATGCTTTCAGCATATATGAAGGACCTACCAGCTGCTCGGTAAATCCCAAAACAGGAGAGAGGACTGTGACAGCTTATACTGAATTTCACGTTCTGGGTATCATCTCACCAAGCCTCATGATGATTTTGCGGAGCAATTTACTCCCCGAACCCCGTGAAGATCGGAATGAAGAAGTTCGAATGCAAAGAGCCATGTGGCTAGAAGTGCACATGCAATGTCATACGGACCCTAAGAACGCCAGATCAGTGCTCGAAGACCTACCAGTCGCGAAGGCTCGAAGCTCCTACACTACAGAGGCAGACGGACAAATTGTGCTCGCAGAAGGTGAAGTCGGGACCCATCGCTCTTCGGACAAGTTTTGTTTCACTTTCTTCTCTATTTCCAGCAATCATGTCCAGATGCTGAATTCGGTCATGTTGGATCAAGCCTGCCACACATCTTTGATCATTTACCGCTCCCAGGCAGCGCTGAAAAGCGCTCTGGAATATTACTTGGACATGCCCACACAGATCAATGGCATTTACAGTATGAAGCCCGTTTCGGACCGACCGGACGATCCCATCAAGCAGCTTTTGGAGAAATTGGAGAATATCGCTCAAGACTTGGGTTCTAACGTCAAAGCTAGATACCATGTTGACCCATTAGATGAAGGCGATAGTCAAGCAATTTTCGAAAACGCTGTCGTTGAAGTATTGAAACAAGTTTCTCCGGTCGTGGATTACAACAAATTTAACCAGTGGAGCATAACAAACTGTATGGAGATCTTAGTGAAGATGACCCAAAAACTCGGACTGCCCATCAGAGCACTACATGCTCTAGACCTGATTATGGAACCGACTGGTCATCCTGACTTTCCGGATATGGTATTTAACGGCATACATAAAGCAAGCCAAGGTATACATACCCAATCATCTCAAGATATCGTCTCCATCTCAAGATCTGTATGGCGATTCTCGTGGGAGACACTTTGCTCTACAGCGGTAGAGAAATCGGGTGGAGATATGTCTGATGACATTGAAGTGGTGAAGGAAAAGGTTGCAGAGTCGGACTACGCATTTCTTCTGCAAAAAGGAGCTTCATCAAAAGAATGGGGAAATGATACACTTCTCCAGACTACAAATGAACTCGTATGTGGTCCCAATCCTACCTCACAAGCCGGCCATGAATTCAGTAAAACGACATTTGGTCAAACTTCTCCCCAGCGGAGTACGGATTTCTCGAAAAGTGGGCTCAGCAAGGCATTTGATCAGATTGGACATGACCTTGCGAGAGAAAAGAGCTTAAATTGGCGGACCACAAAGCATATCTCTAGGGATGCCTTAGATCAAATGCAGCGAGCGAAGTCATCAAACGTCGACGGGCCAGGAAAACAAAAAAATCATCGGCAAGTTGACGCGCACCTGACGCGCGACCAAGTGGAGAAATACAAATTAAGAAACGAATCTGATCAGGCCGAAACATCTGGATTCGATCCCCCCGTACACGAGGCCAAAGAATTGGGCAATCTCATGAAGGCAAATGTAACGCCTAAAGTCGCATTCATTATTCTAATCTGTGTGACATTTTTTATTCTAATCTGTGTGCTATTTCTCGTCATCAGACTCCTCTCTTTCATTTTGAGGAGGTTGACCTGGATTTCTTATAATTGGAGAAAAAGCACGCTTTTATATCAAGCAGTATGACAATGGCAGGATTAGGACGAAACCTTAGCGGGGTTGTGGAAAGATTTCAAAGAGCTCTAAGTCCAGATGATAGAGATAATACAGGCTAGAGAGAAGATTGTTAAGGAACAGTCATCTTTCAAATATGGACTTAGTACAGGAACCATTCCGGGAGCAAACTCGAATATTTAATCAATATCCGCCCTAATACTAGCTCATGCCTAGCCTACTATGCATGCACATATGCCATACAATAAAGCGACGAGTATCTGGTAGCAGCATCAGATAATCCTCACACTGCAGCGCTTGCAGTATGAAGCGCCGCAAAACACGATCTGGGAACGTCGGGGCACCCCACGTATCCTTGACTCCTCAATTGCATCCATCATCGTAGCCGCTTAGGCTACCTGTAACGGGACAAGCTCTCTACTCTACCCAACGGCAAATCCATGAGGTGAACGAAGCATCGACCCAGCACTGGGCAGAGGGCTGTGCAGCTGTCTGCGACCTAGAGTTGATGGCAGGACCTACGATGCTCCACAGTACATCCCCGATCGACCGTGAGCGTCACCTAAACTGTGGATGCGTCTCGGCACTAGGGGTGTCTCAGCACCTAGAGATGGACGTGAATCTCTATGAACTTCGTGAGCATTGTGTGCGGACAATGAACGGTCTACACTATCTACACTACGGTCACCATGCAATTCACTTTGGTTGACTATGTGAGCATTGTAAGCTCACAACGTAGTCTCGTTCCCAGATATACATTGTGGTCTTACAATTTTCACTACGTTCATTTATTATACGTTGTTATCAAGAGGTATATAACAACCCGACAGACTCGGTGATATCCTCCCCACCCAAACCTAAATCAACCCAGAAGACAACAAAGAGATAGCCTTTGAGCGAACATCACTAGAACTTTCATCAGCAAACCCAGAACCTCCACACTCTCCCACTAAAACTATTGAGGAAATTAGCTCCAAAAGTTCTCGAAGTATGTCTCGCTTGAACATGTCTCTTGTTGTTGCTTTCGCCATCGCTGCCTTGGCTAATATAGTCACAGGTACTCCGCTTCAAGTTCGTCAGGAATGGTCACCATCCGTGACTGCCTGGATGCCGGAAGTACCTGTTGTGACTCCAGCTCCTTCGGTTTGGACCCCTGCATCCGCTGTTCCCACCGTTCCCACGCTGCCTAGCTTTACCTATCCCGTTGATGCCGCCTCTCCGACTGCTTCCGTTAAGCAGGGGACACACATCGACGCGGCCGGTCGTGTCGGGTTCACAGTCAGCATGGTCGTCCTCGGGATCTTCATTGGTTGTTCAATCCTCGGCTCTCTCTATTTCTTATCTAAGAAGGGCCTTTGCTGCAGCTGCGAACGCACCGCCAAGGGACCACGTCTAGACCGCCCGGAATCACACCACCTACGACATCTCCCTCCTCCAGTTGCTAGTACCTCACCCCCGATCCGTCCTAACTATAATATCAATCGGTTCTCGAGCATAATTTCAGGCCCTCGGTCTCCTCTACCATGGCAGGACATCGATCGGGATACTACCAACTTCAAGTACTCCGGTAACGCCACACGTCAGGAGGACTTGAAGTGACGAGCTCGGTGGAACGGTGGCGAGGAAGATGTGTTACTAGCCACGGTTGCTAGGGTAGTGGTGATAAATCCCTCTTATTTCTCCGGTATTCAAGATATTGAGTAGCTGTTATTTTCTTGTTTGTCATTGTTGAATTATCGCTTTGACGGGGTCTCTTCGGTGGTCAAATCGGTGTTTTCTGCAGAAAGACTGCATAATCGGGTGTCATGACCATATATTGGTTGTGTCGGAAGCATATTTGAATAGCATTGCTCTTCAATTTGGAACCAATTTAGCATACTAGGAAACAATTATTATCTATAACCATAACCTTCGTTTCCACTGATTATTATGATATTAACATGTTTTTGAAGCTCTCCTGAACTATTATCTTGCCCTTCATCCAATTGCTTATCTACGTCTCCGTTAGCACACGCACTCTATCTCTCTTACTATGGGCAGAATATCCCTTAGTACGTTATGGCCATCGTATAGATGACATGATAGCCTAGCAGTGAGGGAACAGCAGTTTCAATACTCGAGGCCTTTATACTAATGCATTTGAACATCACACTTCTCCAGCAATCTACTTGAAATTCAACCCATGTATCACTTCATAACTTGAGAAATACTCAGAAAAGCTTTCATTGATACAAGGCGCGTGCAAGGGTAGGAGATAGTTGTGGGACGAATCATCACGCTAGAGAGCCCAACTAACCTGATGCTACCTAGCTGATACCCACTTGCGCAACGTCATTCTCGACAATTAAAACGCTTCACTATCTCTCTTAACATCGGATCTCAACTTTGATTTTCGTCCCAATATTTTCCTTCACTTCAATCCCAACTACGTATTCTCCTTCCACCCAACTTGCTTCCTTCCCAATCGCAATGTTCTCCCGCAGCATCACCAAATCTCTTCCTCGCATAGGCTCAAGACTCTTCTCCACAAGCACGCCCCGTAGTGCAGATTTCACGCACGCCGTAATCGGCGCCGGCGTCGTCGGCCTAGCTGTAGCGCGAAAACTGCAATCAAGAGATAGCGCAAGCACAGTGTTGATTGAGAAACATGGGGCTGTGGGCACGGAGACGAGTTCGAGGAATTCGGAGGTGTGAGCATGCTTCTTTTCTCATTCTTTTGCCCTAAACAAGTTACACATTATCCGTTGATTGATTTGGTCTGAAGTGTGAGTTGTGAATTGCAGTTAGAATATGTATGACTGATCTTTTGATAGGTGATTCACGCAGGCCTCTACTATGGCGCAGACTCTTTGAAGACAAAACTATGCCTACGAGGAAAAGATCTCTTGTACGACCTCTGCGCCGCGAACCACATCCCGCACCGCAACTGCGGAAAATGGATCGTAGCCCAAGATGCCCGGCAAATGGAAGCCCTGGAATCCGTACACTCCTTCGCCGAAAGCATCGGAATCCCCATCCACTTCCTCTCCAAATCCGAAGCCTTACGGCGAGAACCCGACGTCCGCGCCGAAGCCGGCGTGCTCGAGAGCCCGTCAACGGGGATCGTAGATAGCCACGGGCTGATGCAATTCCTACTCGGCGATTTTGAGAACGCGGGCGGGATATGCGCGCTGAAATCGCCAGTAACGAGAATCACGCCCATTGACAGCGGGGAAGGGGGTTGGGAGGTAACGACACGCAGCGCGGACGGGGGAGAAGAAACCACGATCACAGCCGAGACGTTGATAAACTCGGCGGGCCTGTCTGCAATTGCGATTTCGAACATGATATTGCCAGAGGACAGACACAGGAAGGCGTACTACGCCAAAGGCTCATACTTCTCCTACTCGCTCTCTACGCCAAAGCCCTCTACGCTCATCTACCCCGCCCCGATCCCCGGCCACGGCGGCCTCGGCACTCACCTCACGCTGGACATGGGGGGCCGCGTGCGCTTCGGGCCAGACGTAGAATGGGTGGACGAGCCGACCGATTATGCTGTCAACGTCAAGAATCTCGCCGCTGCAGTCGACGACATCCAGGCATACCTGCCTAGCGTCGACAGGTCGGCTATTGGACTCGATTATGTTGGATTTAGGCCGAAGCTGGGGAAGTTGGGCGCTGTGAGTAGTGGAAAGGGGTTCCAGGATTTCTGGATCAAAAAGGAGGAGGGATTTATGGGATTTGTGAATCTGTTGGGAATTGAGAGTCCCGGGTTGACGAGTTGTCTGGCGATTGCGGAGGAGGTCGAGGAGCTGTTGTATCGATAATGAGAGCTGGAGCAGGTGAGATGATGAGGGCCAAACGTATCGTGTTAGATGGTATACGACAAAGCATTTATCCAATCAAGTCGATGGGATGACTACAGAAATGAAACCCTCCTGTGAAAGTTCGCAATACGAAAAATTACACAGCTCTTCTTACACGCTCCCATCCCCTAATCCTGCTTCGCCGGCACAGCCTGGACGCCCATCTCCTCCGCACTCGCACTCCCACTCCTGGTCCCAGCCCGGCCGGGAGTCGCCGTCGCCGTGTCATACCCATACAGCACCTCGGTACTCTTATCCACATCATGAAAGTACTTGTAATCCAGGCCCCTCAGCTCGTCCTCCTCGCTAGCTCTCAAATGGCAACCGGGAATGCGATCAATGATAAACAAAAGTATGATGCTGATGAAGAAGGACCACGAAGCGCAGACGGTGGCGGCTGCGAGCTGGTACCCCATCTGCTTCCAGTTGTGGTCCCACCAGCCTCCGTCGTAGGCGTTTGACCGGCCGTCCAAGGCGGGCACGTATTTCGCGGCGAAGAAGCCGGTCAGGACGTCGCCGACGTATCCGCCCACGCCGTGGATGGCGAAGATGTCGAGGCCCTCGTCGACGCCGATGAGGTGCTTGTATTTGACGGTCATGAAGGAGCAGCAGCTGGTCAGGGCGCCGATGAGAGCCGCGACGTAGACGGGGACGAAGCCGGCGGCGGGCGTGATGCCGACTAGCCCGGAGATGATGCCGGAGCAGAAGCCGATGATGGAGAATTTCTTCGAGTACGTGTATTCGAGAAGGACCCACGCGATGCCTCCGCCGCACGCAGCTAGATTGGTATTGACTACGACGTAGATGCTGCGCATGGAGAGATTGGCCGTGCTGGCGCCGTTGAACGCGAACCACCCAAACCAAATCAGAATCGTGCCCAGGCCCACTAGGAAAGGATCGTGTGGGCGGAAGTGGGGAAGCTTGTGGTGCAGAGACTCGTTGTGGGGGTCCTTTCTGCGCCCGAGCATTATGGCCCACGCAAGCGCCGCGAATCCAGACGCAATATGCACAGGGCCCGAGCCCGCGAAGTCGTACACGCCGAGCTTGTAGAGCCAGCCAGAGGGGTTCCACTCCCAGTATGCGAGGATGTAGTACACGAAGGTGGTCCAGCAGAGGAGGAATAGCATGCTGGGCCACAGGCGACCGCGCTCTAACATGGCACCTGCCAGGATCATAGCCGTGCAGGTTACGAAGGTGAAGCCAAAGCAGGCGTAGAGGATGTCCGGAATGTCGGGGTTTGCGAGCGATGGATAGGCTAGGACGTTGTGGAGGCCGGCTAGAGATAAATCTCCAATGAAAGGGCCGGTCGTGTGAGACTGATATAGCGAATATCTTAGGACGGATTAGTCGAGGCCGGCAAAATTCTCCAAAGCATGGCTTACCCATAGACCCAGAACTGGATTCCGCAAGCGCAAGCACAGAAGAGCGATTGGAAGATCATAGTCAACGCCGCCTTTTTCCTATGCATTCCGGCGTACAAGAAGCCGATAGCCTGGTTTGTGTCAGAGAAGTACGAGATTCCAAGACTTCGAACATCATACCGGAGTGATTTGCCTATGTTATTTTAGCTGAGGAGATGTCTCTGGAATTCTTCGCTACTTACCAGCATAGACATGTGCACACCAGCATCCAACACAAATCACCCTTGTTGTACAGTGCGTTCAAATCCTGGGTCATTACATCGCCGCCCGTAGGCGTCACGGTATAGTCCGGCCATTCCGTGATTGGAACTGGAGCGTCCGCCATTGCAAATTCAATATAAGAGTCCAACGAGAGAAATAGAGGATTGATTTAGCTACAATTCTTGTACGGTAGTAAGGCGAGATCGAAGGAGCGGATGTCAACTTCAAAACGGCGGACCGCGTTGCAAGAGTTCCCCCACAACACACATGGCAGGTGCTCTAGCTTTATCCCCACTTGCTGTCTTATCCATACCACCACGCGTCTATCAGCACTCTCCTATCCACACCGAGTGGGCCCGAATTCCTCACCAGGAGCAGCAGGCTGGACGAATGTCCTCAGGATCATTTGGACAAATCGGGGGTAGCGGCCGGATGTCCAAGCACGTTATCTCTCGGCCCTGCCGAATCCTGGGGTGGAGTGGGTTGATGGCCAAGGCGTGGAGCGGAAAGCCAAGACATCCGGCTTGGCAAGTAGATAACAGCGTGGTCTGTGGGTGATAGGCCTGGCGTCGTGGGATTCGATATTCAGCGGGCTTTGTTGGCGAGTGTCCAGCAGCGTCGCATTCCGGTTGATAAAGTCTCGTTATCCATGGCCTCGGTAGCGACCCATTTACGGGTTGGTGGGACCGTGGAAGCATGGGGTGCATCTGCGGCTGTATCCGTATCTGTGCACACCTTGAATAGATGGACATGCATGGTGAGTTTCAGGTGACTGAAGACATGGACTAACGGGTCGAGTTCGGCGATGTGTTTCGTGTTGCTCATGTCGATGTGTCCACCGTCTAGTTTCGATACGAAAATCTTGGCTGCGGTCTTTCTGGACGATGCTGAGCTCTTCGAAGCGGGAATGGTGGCTTGAGGGAATTGCCACAGCGATGCAAGCAATCCTAAGTAGGTTTAGAAACTTCAACTCGAATAAAAACACGGTGCTCACCTTTGGCTGGCCGTTGCTCAATCACCCATTTGCTGTTCCCGTCTTCGTCCGATGATTCCACGATGCAAACCACACACTCTTCTTCGGCGACCTTCTTCTTGGGCATTCTCTTTGGAAAGAGGGAGCAGTATGTTGCGCGGTATTTGGAGCCTGCGTTTAATTGAGGAGCCTTTCGCTTCTTGGTTCCTGAGATTTCGGCGTTTTCGTCATCGCTTCCAATGTCGACGTTCGGACTTGTGCTAGGCGTGCCAGCGGTAAAATAGTGTGATATCTTGCTCGCGGGGTTCGTCTCTCGTTTCCTCTTCTTGACCACTTTCGCACCGTCGTCATCTTCTTCGGGCACAACCAGCAAGTCCTCGGTGTCCAGCTGCTCGCATAGGGAGCATGCGTCTTCAATATCCGGTACAGCAACACCAACTTGCTCCTTCCTCAGCAGTGCATCTCCTTCAGAGTAAGCTCTGCAAGTTTTCTGGATGGGACATTCATCGCACTTGGGCCGTGGCGTGCAGACAGTCGAACCAAGCTCCATAAGCGCTTGATTCCATTGGCCTGGCACGGCGCTTTTCTTCGTCTCCGGGAAGCCGGAGACGTGCTTGACTAGGCTATCTGCAGCCATCCAAAGAAAATCCGTAGACTTCTTATCTTTGACATCGACGTACAGCCCGAGCTGCCTGCTCAAGACCCTCGCTACATTCCCATCGAGCACGGGCTCGGCTTCTCCAAACGCGATGCTAGAGATGGCGCCGGCGGTGTATCGGCCAATACCTGGAAATTGCTGGAGTTCTTCAGCGCTGCTAGGGATTGGGCAGTATTTGTGGTTCTTGTTAATCATCTCTTGAGCGCCTTGATGGAGACGTGTAGCGCGGGAGTAATAGCCTAGCCCCTTCCACACCGAGAGAACTTCATCCGGGTTGGCTTCAGCGAGGTCCTGAACGGTCGGCCACTTGGATATCCATTTCTTGAAATACGGTATCACTGTCGAGACGCGTGTTTGTTGGAGCACTATAAGAAATGTCAGTCCAAGACAAAGGACGAAGCACGTGATAGATATTTCGAAGCGACTTTGGGAAAAGACTCAAACCCATCCCATAGCATGCATGAAGAAGAACCGCAGTCCACTCACTGATCTCGGAAACCCAGACCTCATATGCCCTCCTCGCCAACACCTCCCCCAAACCCCTCTCATCCCCTTCGAACCCCTCAGGATCAACCCACCTCTTCCTCCACGGCATCTCCCTCACCTCCTCAATCCCCTCAAACCACTTCAACAACTCCTCACCAGCCCCATGCCCATCATCATCATCATCATCATCATCCAGCAAAAGCGGCCAATGATACCCCGGCGCGTGGACACGCGCCGGCGGAACTGCAACGCGCTGGAATACCGCGGGCTTGAAATCCGCAAGGGAGGCGGAGATGGGTTTCTTAGCGACCTTGGGGGTCTTGCGACGCGTCGACATGGCGCGTTTTGGAGATAGATGGGTATGTTTCTGCGGGATGGTGGTGACGGACAGGGAGTGCGCGTTGGAAGGTTGGGAGCTAGCGATAGGCCAATGGGAGGAGGGCGGAGGGAGATGCCGGAGGGAAATTGGCCTCCGCCATCTTCATAGTTGCGATTTTTCGACTGCCCGATAGTGTTATCTGGGATACGGAGGAGCGTGTTGAGATCGCGTGCGGATGGCTCTACTGTCTTCGAGGTACGTGGGTGGGTCTTGCATGCATACTTTAGACGGGCCTCGACAGCTCGCCAATGGTAAGAAGAGCTTATGTGGAAAGGAGGCATGGGGGGTTCAACGTACCCAAAAGTTCTTGAGAACTCACTTCGGCAGCATCTTGGATATCCATGCGACAAACATCCATGCTAGAGTACAGCGGTCAAGATCCAAGAAATGTTGTTTGCTCTTTGCGCAAGAAAACAAACCAACACAGCCAGCAACTCTCCGCTCGACCCCAAATATCCCATCGGAAAACTACTGCAGTGCTCCTCGTGCCCATATCTCCTGTTTCTAGCCCCCCGGTCAAAAACTCTACCCAAGCATAAAAAAAAAAGTGGGCGCGGGACGCTATTTCTTTAGGCAAAAGCGATCTTCGCATCTTGAAAGCCGGCGGAAAGTGCAAGTCAACGATCGACGAAGAACCTCGTTCGCAACATCAAAACAGGCTAGCATGCCAGCCCAAGGCAGAGAACAGTTCAGGTCATTGTTTGATATTTGCACTAATAGATGGTAGTCCACCGAATTAAACAAGTAGAGGGACTGTGTTATTGCTGATGTCGTCAGGATAGGCAAGACCCTCTTTTTTTTTTTGGTTGAGAGCTCGCGGGTCGCATTCTCCAATAATTCTGATAGCGCACGCGACGGCATGGAGCGTGCCACATCACATACGATGGCGCACACAGACACATACACAGACACACACACAGACACAGACACAGACACACACACACACACAGACACACACACACAGACACACACACAGACACACGGACACACACCCATGATCTTAACACTTCTGATATCGTGGCTAACGAAAGACTAACTATACCCCATAATAGGCACAACTCGATATCCCTGATCAACCTCATCTCATACTAAGCCCCATAGACCGCATTTGGGTCGTGATAGCCATTTGCCGGTAGACAAAAGAAAGAACAAGGGTAAATGGGAGTGATTGTGACGATTGTCGTACAAATACAATATAAGTAAGCAGGCAGGGAAGAGTGAAAATAATATAGCGAAATAGTGCCTCGATAGCCCAGATCCAAGAACAGTAAACGGAATAAGAAAAGATACTCCTTCTTATACGCACTTCAACAAATTCGGCCGTTTTTCGCATGAGAAAGACTGCAATAATATAATAGTACATGACGTGAAAAGGGGCGAATAGCACCAATGCGATCCAGGATATCAAGAATAGAAGACGGCCAAGAGACCAATCCGGACTTGGCTTAACAAATAAAAAAAAAGATATGAGAGTAGACTTTCGTGTGAGTGACCTGGTCGAATAAAGGAAAAGAGCCGTGACGTTAAGACATAATACCCTGTAGCTGTGACTGTAATACTGAATATCCTGCAATCCTTGATGAACCTCCTTGCAAACGCCGAGCGAAACAGGCCGCAACTTTTAGTGATACTAAAAAGGAAACTAACTGGAAAGGAGAGCGATTTTAAACCGTGCCGACCCGAGGTACTAAAGGCGATGGCGGTTGTGGGAGTGGCATATTAGGAGGTGGCGGTGGGAGTGGCATATTAGGTGGAGGCGCCGGAGGGGGGAGGCTCATTACCGGCATCGAGCGTCGAGGCGTGACGCCGCGTTGCGCTTGCTGTGCCTGCTGTCTTAGAAAAGGGATGGAGGGGCTCTGAGACAAATTTGGGCTCGCAGAGGCACGGTTTCCGGGGACGAAGGATGGCGTGCTGGATATGGCGCGCACGGGAGCGGCGACGGGTCGCGACGAAGAAAGGAACGGAGCGGGATCAGACCGAATCTGCACGCTGTTGGGGCGGCGCAACTGCTGGGATGAGGCAGAAGTCTGACTGTTAATCATGGGGGAGTAAGAAGGTGTCGTAGACGGCGGTCGCGCAGGAGTAGTGACAGAGCGGTTGATCACAACACCGAGAGGAATGGGCGGGGGTGCCATGGATGAGTAACGTCGCGGTACAATGATAGAGCCATCAGTGTTTTGGGGCCGGACAGGGAATGGCCGGAGGAAAGGTTTTGGAGACTGCGATATCCGACGCTCTGAACGGGTAGTAAGTGCAACCGGCGAGGATAGGCTTCCAATTGTAGACTGCGGACGACCTGGTGGAACCGGGGCGGGGTCTCGCGGCGGGGGTGAAATTGTGGTGTTTCTCGCGGGCGGCGCACTAGAACTTCTCACACTGAACCTTATGGGAGCCTGAGTGGAGGTGCGGAATCGTGCGTCAGCAGTGGGGCGGTTGGTCGCTGTAGCCGCCGGGATGTCAAGACGTAGCTGTTCTGGCGCCCTAATTGTGGGAGAGAGAGGGCCGTAGATGGAATGTCGCTGCGGTGTCCTGGGTGTTCTGGCGGATACAGAGGTGTCCTCATTGGTGACGGGCAGAGGCTGCATGGATCTTCGTCGAGTCGCAGTAGCGGCCATGTGAAACGATCTGAGGGACGTTGCGCTTCGAAGCGGCTCGGGTTCGGCCGAGGAAAACCCTTCCTTGAGAGGTGAGTTTGGAGCTGGGGACGAATTTCGCGATGTGTTCCTGGTTCCCGTTCCGGATACAGATGTAGCTGTCGACATGTAAGAATATCGCGAGCGCTCCCGTAATTGGTCCAATTGAAACTGATCAGCGGAGGCTGTCGTCGTAGCAATCGAGGGTGCCTCAACCGACTTGCGCTTTGAACTCTGCCGGGAGGAATGGAGACTCGACGAGTCGGCGATGCTCACTGTCTTCTCGCTACGATCTCCTTCCCAATCGGAAGCGACAATCTTTGGCGAATCCGAGTACTGTGACTGAAGCGGTGAGTCGATTGGAGCTGGCTTGGTCATGCGATTTGGGTCGCGCTGAACAAGATAGCGGTGGCGTGGAGTCTCTGCTGTCTTCACCGGTGACTCCTCAAGAGACGATGACTCTCTGATGGACTCTTCTCTTGACTTCATGCCGCCAAGGTTATCGATCTCCTTGCGCACGGCAGTCATCCACGAGTCCATCTCTTCCGCACTCTCCAGCACCAACAGAAAGCTCGTTGCAGCGCGCTTAACACTAGCGTTTTGGAGTCGCAGTCGAGATAGGAGCGAGTTTTTGGGCCCGACGCTCACAGTGCCATCCTCATTGGCGCTCTGTGAAATTTGTAGAACCCAATGCTTTCCAGGTATCAGATCGCATGCAAACGCGGCAGATTCTTTTCCAAGCTTGAGTACTTTTTCCGGTTGTCGATCGAAGGGCCCGTCGCCAGAGTACTGCAGAACGTATCCAGACGTGACTAGGACGTATACCTTGTTTGTCAAATGGGGTGCCGGCTGGTTCAGAACCGAATTGGAAATGAGGCGCTTGTGGGACTTCTCCAGCTTCTTGGTCTCCGCGGTAGCCTCTAGCGTTGTAGACAGATCGCGGTGGCTGTCCATTCTTTCCCGGAGTATGTCGTATTGCTTTCGTTGACTTTGCGTCCTCAACAAGGCATCAGGCGAAAACACGCACGCTTGGAGGGTAGCATATTTGATCGATTGCGGGTAAGCTTGGAAGAGGGGAGGTGGGTCCCAATTGCCAGGCGGTCTCTTCACGCTCGCAGGCCTCATAGACATTGGTCGCAAGATTTGGCTAGATCTGGATCGGTGTACCTGCTGAACCTGAGGAGGGGTATTTAGTCGTAGTGACGACTTTGGCGTTGATACCGGAGCTGGCTTTGGTGGCGGGGGTGCCATTGGCACTGCCAGGCCAACTTCGGTATGACCTCTGGCCTTTTCCACCTTGGGCCGGCTGAAGAGATTGAAGAGGGACATTTTGGAGGAGGCGCGCTCGAGTTTGGGCGCAGGTTTGGTGAGGGTCGGGTTCGAGAGGGGTGTCGCGGGCTGTGCGACTTGCTGGAGCAGGTTGGCGCTGGATCGGGGGCGTCGCCAGCGAGATGTTGACGAGCTGTCATTGCGGAGGCCGAGGCCGGGATTCAGCCTGGATTCTATTTCCATGGCGTCAACGGCCAGATGGGATCGCGTCGAGGGTGAGATACATGAACGTGCGGCCAACTACCAAGAGCAGGTGTGGTAGAATAAGTGGGCGGCACAGTACTGAGCAGGCGGGACCGTGTGTAATAAACGGCGTTGCAATATCTCTGGGGATGCCTGTCTAGGGTTGCGCGAATTGGTGGCACGGTAATTACGGGTCTCTCAAGGAACGTAGACGAAGCAATTGGCAAGGAATTGGACTCGAGTGGGCAGATGGTGGTCGCGCAGGACGAGACTGGGAGAGAGTGGCTGTTGGTGAAGCGTCCGTGTGAGTCTATCGAGATGTGGATTGATCGGATACGAGGTAGGTCGAAGGAGCGTGGTAGCAGCGGGGCTATAGCAGAGGGGAAACTGATATCAAACGAGTGTAAAGACAGACATAGGTCCGAAGAGGAAGGGGGTTCGCTGCAGATGAATGCAAGAGCGAAGAAAAAGAGCTGGACTGAAACGGCTGGAGAAACGCTGATGAACGAGGCGAAGGTGCAGGCTATCCGCAGGGGAGGCCCACGGTTCCGCAAAGTGTGACTTGGGCGTCGCTCGGGCATTAGGGTGGCCCCCTATTCACTTGCCAAGGCAGGCTAACCTCAGATAGCATGCCCCCATGTCGCGCGATGGTCAGGTTCAAATCGCCGAGTGGTGGGGCGGGTTTGAGAGTGTGTTTGGGGACCTGGACAGCGACCAGGAAAAGCCTGAGGTTCCGCAGATGCTTTCTGCTATATATCAAGCGGGCGCCGGTCGTGTCGCGTTGGAGGTTTGCTGATTCGGCGCGGGGCACAAGCTTGAATGCTCGGTGCGGTCGTGAGGCGGCCAGGTCGAACCCAAGTGGCGTAGGGCAGGAATATTGCTGATCGTCGTTCTGGCGCCGAATCTGAGGTGAATTTAATCGGCGGGCATCAGGGAGTTTGGCAGACGCCGCTCGCACTTCCGGCGGGCGGTGATTCGCCGGGGAGTGGTGATGGCTCCAGTTCAACCCAGTTCAGCGTCACCAGCGGCGCAATTTCTGCGTCGCCAACGCGCCGTGCGGCAGCTCGAGGGCACGCCGGTGGTTACACAATCTATCGATTGCCGGCAGACAGACGAAGCCACCACTGCACAGGTCGCGGCGGCCTTGGGACCCGGCCGCCAGAACGACCTCGCAGTGCGCCCGCACAGACTGTGACTGCGAGCCATGCACTCCCAGCACGCAGATCACGCTGCGTCGAACCATGCAGCGTGTCACGGAGGCCTCCCACGCGGAGCACACGTCCGGTAACGCGTCGAGTGCACACGGCGCTGCATTGCGCAGAGGTAAACAAGACAGACGCGAACTTGTGGTTGCGGCCGTGACGGCCGTGATGGACGTGATGGCGGCTGGGTAGTGCCGCCGTCGTCTGTGCTGTTCCTGCAGCGTCCCGTGGCTCGCCGCTGCCGTTCCCTTGCAGTGCCCCGCTTCAAC